>PVLC010007999.1:0-60568 GCA_004027655.1 Graphiurus murinus
CTTTGAAGAGATTGTTTATTCCATAAGTTTCAACTTCTAATCCCTCTTCTATGCCTATTATTCTTAGGTTGGCTCTTTTAAAATTGGCCCAGATCTCTTCGATGTCCAATTCGTACTGTCGTATTTTTTTTTCTAAGTTATGTACTATAGATTCATTGTTAGTTTGGTCATCCTCTAAGAGTGATATTCTATTTTCCATATGATCTAATCTGCTGTTTATAGTTTGCATTGATGCCTTCATTTCGATTGTTTCATCTTTTACTTCCTTTAATGCTTCTGTTTGGTTTCTCTTTAGGTCTTCGAATTCTCTGTTTATTTGTTCCTTTATGTCTTCCTTTATTTCTTTAAAGCTCTGCCTACATTCTTTCTGAAAATCCTGAATTGTTTCTAGTATTAAAGATCTGAATTGTTCTTCTGGTAGTCTCTGCCATTCTGGGTTGGTGAGATCTGTTATTGAGGGGTTATGGTGGCTCATTGTTTCTTTGTTATTTCTCCTTCCCATGATTCCTCTGTTCTTCGATTTATAACTTTGCTGTTCTTGCAAGTTTTCTTGTCCAATCTCTGTAGTTGGGGTTTAGGGGTGACAGGGTGTGTTCAGAGATAGAGTTTGGGTGAGAGGTCACCATAATAGATGCAGGGGTAGGGTAAAGAAGGGGGTAAAGATTAGAGATGGTAGATATTGATATGTGACAGGAAGAAGAGGAAAAGAAAAGAGAGAAAACAAAGTGTAGCAGAGAGGAATATGAGGGGGGGCTTTGTAAAGGGATAAGGAGGGGGTTCAATGACCTAAGCAAGAGATAACAAAGCAAGTATTCATCCAAGCAAACATAAACAAATCAAAGCAATAACACAGTTTAGACACATCAAATTTAAAACTTAACACCAAAGGAGAATGAAAAAAACAAAACAAAACAAAACCAAAAACCAAAATAAAAAAAAAAAGATAAGAAAAATAAACCCAAAATCTACAAATAGCAAACAGTTAAACCAAAGCTCTGCTAGTTCGTAAGCACCGAGCTTAAGTTTTCACGTGTGTCTTTGGCGTTATTTATTTATTTATTTATTTTAATTTGCTCTGTCAGTGCAGGCAGAGAATTACCCACTGCTAGTTTATGTCTCTGGATTCTCCACTGGGTCTGGCTGCATCTCTGTCTCTGCTTTTTGCTTTAGCAGTCTAAAAGCCAGGCCTTTCGAGATACCCTGTGAGCACTGGGTTCCTCCACCCTTCTGGCCCTGTCTAGGCTCTAGCAGGGCAGATGGCTGAGTCTATCCTTTGTTTTGTGAGTCCCGCACCCTGCACCCGAGGTGCGCGTAGCCCAATTTACGGTTCCCTGCAGCGCAGCCTGTTCCCGTTCTGATGGCTGGGGGCGCAATCGGACAATGGTGGTCTGCGTAGCTAGCAGGAAGTTTGTGGGAGGGGCTGGGGGCAAAGATGGCAGGCGCCGTTCCCAGCGCACGCAGGCTCCCCTCTCCAAGTTTGTGTTCGAGTTTCCAGTATTTCTTCTCTTCCTTCTGTCAAGAAGCTGGATTCACGCCTGTGCTCTTCTCTCCTTTGCACCATTGCTCACTGCTCCATCTTTGGGATGGTACGTAGACACTGGCCCGCGGGAGCTTCTGACTGGCCTGCAGGGGCTTCTGCCGACTGTTCCACGGGTGGGTTCTGATCACTGTGAGTGTTGCGGCAATCCCCACCTGGGTAGTTCGTGGAGATCCGGGGCCAATGCCACGCCTGGGCTGTTAGCTGTGTGCCTGTGTATTTAGCCACTCACAGGGTCTGACTCATCCCCGCTGCTCCTTCCACAGCCTAATTCTCTGAGTCTATCCTTTGTACAGTTGCGCCCGTGCAATCCAACCTACTGATCACTCATCTTTGAGCTCTTTAAGAGGTTTTTGTATGTCAGATGACCTTAATAATCAGGGCCTCATTTACAGACAGTTGGTAAATATGCTTTGCATTTCTCTTCTGATCGCATCTAGGCCACCTCTTGGTAAAATGCTGTTCTAATCTTTTAATTCAATTCATGACAGGTGTTTTGAGCATACACTACTTTTCTAGCACTTGGCTAGATTCTTTACTGGAAAACCATGACACTGTCTTTACACTGGGACATTATCTGATGTTCCTCTTTTTAGGATTCTTCCCCCTTACCTCCCCCTACTGTTTAGTTTCTCCCCTCTAGTTCTTGTCCCATAACAGAGGCCTGCTGTGGATGTTCCCTTTTCTAAAGATATGCACTCATCTGCCCAAGTGACGGATGAGCGCATATCTTTAGAAAAAGTAAAGATGTATCATATCCAAAGTGAGACTGAGTCTTCTAGTCTATATCCACTTCACACTGCAGAGCCATGTTTATACCACAGCTGTTATGACTTGTCCATATTCCAGTACAAAAAAAAAATTCAAACTCTACATCTCAACTCTCTATCTGGAATGTAGGAATAATAGTGGTACCTACATCTTAAGGTTCCATAAAGATTAAATAAAGCCAGACATAGCATCATGCTTTTAATCACAGTATTTGGGAGGCTGAAATAGGAGGACTGCAAGTTTGAGTCTGGCCTCACCAACTTAACAAGATTCTGTTTTGAAATAAAACAAATTAAAATAGGACTAAAGGTATAGTTCATAGATAAAATGCCCCTGGGTTCAATCCCCAGTTGAAAGAAAGAAAGGAAAGAAGGAAGGAAGGAAGAAAAGGAAGGAAGGAAGGAAAAGAAAGAGAGAGAGAAAGAAAAAAGAAGGAAAGAAAAAAATAAATCAGTATTAAATCAGTGCATGCCTGTTATTTAACCACTAAGAACAGTGCCTGGCATGTGGTAAGTGGTGTTCCATATTGATGTTGATGACGGTATTTGTACCTTTCAAATCCCCCCTTCCCTTCCCAGCCAGGGAAATCAAACTATCTTGTGCTGGATTCCCTTATGGTTAGGCTGGGTATATGATGACTTTAAACCAATAAATTCATGCTAATATGCTAAAAGAAAAAAGATTTGAGAAAAACCTCAGGCACACTTAACAGTCTTCTGTTCTTTAGTATAGGGTGGTAAGTGGAAAATAAATATTTGTTTTTATTCACCATTACAGTATGATTGAAATAATAGAATTTTTGTCTTGAAATAGCCATCCTCATATTCAGATTAGAAGGAAAGAAACATTTTGAGGTTCATCCTTGTATCATCCAGGGTTAAATCCTTTTCACTGGTTGAATCAGTAGACTAAATAACAGAGACTAATAAGCTCTACTGAATGCGAACTGATTGTTAATGCCATAAGGTCTACAAAATGCCTTCCCAGCAATACCTAGGTTAGTGTTTAATTGAACAACTGGGTTCTATAGACTAACCAAGTTGACATATCAAACTGGCCATTACATTACTCTGAGTGGGACCTGTGTTTCTGTATTTATTTCTTGTAGTTGCCCACAGGGTAAAAATTATCTCAATTTCATAAATGAGAAAATTTTGTAATCCAAAATATTAGGTAATCAAACTGAAATGGTAGAAATGAGGATATGAACCCTTGTGTACTTGGATCTAAAACCTGTTTCATATTCAATATATGTAGGAAACATAGCTTTTCCTTCTACCTTCTTGGTCTGCCTTGAGCCTCAGCTTCTGATCAGTAAGCATGCTGAGCATCTTTCTCCAGGTAGAGAACAAAAACATACATGTGTTATTTTGGGCTTTGTCATTGTTTTGCACATCCATTTCTCTGGTTAAGTTCATTTGTCCGGAATAATCCAAGTGAACAAAGTCCGTTTGTTCTAGCTGTAATCTGTCTGTGCAGCTTGTTGGTATTTTACTATGCAGGAGAGATCAGCATATTTTGCTATGCAGATTAATGTACACATGGAGATGTCACCTATGAATGCCAGGTTCTGAACACCTAAGATTTGTGCCTACGTCAGTTGTGGTAATGAGTCAGCCTCCCCAGTAAATGAATCTGACTTTCAATATTTCTTCTCCTCAAGGAGGGTCCTAACAACCCTCTCTGCTTCACATAGATTTTTATATGCCCTGATCCAGGTAGATTTTGCTCAATGTTCACATGATGCCATCTCTAGATATCTATGCCAAGTGCATGGACCATTCAATCACCCAAACCATCATCCCTTCTGAAACACAAGGACTTTCCCCCCAGATCTTTATGATGCTTAGCTAAAAATATTCCATATGCCTGTATGAAATCAAAGATTCTCTTTTGTTTGACAAAAGACACTACTTTTAAAGGCACTTGCTCTAAAAAACGGTGTTGCAATATGTAGTTTTTTATTCTAGAATAGAATGAATGATTTTTTGTTGTTTTAATCCCCACTTCTTTTTCTTGCCCTGAATCTATCTGAGAGTTGATAGACTACTTTGTAGCTTCTCACTGGGACAATTTTATGATAATTGACAGTAATAAGAAGCCCATTTATATCAGAAGCTTTCACGACACTGGCCTACTGTGTGGAGGGCTCACCTTTGATTCTGTTGCAGGTCTCATGTCAGGAGTGTATTGTTTGCCTCTAAGATATTTCAGTGTATGCACAATTAAGATGTTTTCTTGACAGGCAACCAAGCTTCCAAGTATTCTATTCATTTTCCTAGGAGAGAAAAAAGTATTCTTCCCATTTATTACATCTATTGGGGTAATGCAGATGAAGGATTTGTTTGTTTTCTAATCAAAGTATATTTTATTATTTATGGAGAAAAGGTTATTCATTTTTTACATTGCACTAGACAATTTATTTTTTAAATTGTCACTAACTAATATAGTGGGCTAATATTTTTCTTCACTAAGAATGGATTAAAGAAGATAGCTCACAAACTCACAAAAGACACATTCTCTCTCTCTCTCTCTCTCTCTCTCTCTCTCACACACACACACACACACACACAAACACACACGCACACAAACACACACACACGCACACACACTCATCAAAGGAAGAGCTCTTGCTTCTGGCACGTTATCATCTAACAGGTATATGGTGTGTGTTGTGCACAGTATTTTTCAGGTTCTCCATGTAGGAACTGGAGCAGCCTGTCATATCAAATCCAGACTTCTCTGGTAGTTCTATGCAGAGTCCTCTGTTCCCACCCTCTCAAATCACTTAAGTAACCTCCTCTCCAGGTACTGCTCAGCCACAGATGCATTACAGACACATACCTTTTCATTGAATTTCCTTCTTAGAATATGTCTAAGCTCCTTTTATTTCCTGAGTATTCAGTTTCCTCCAAGAATAGTAAACTCCTCCAAGGCAAGGTAACAGACGTTCTTCTTTTGAAAATTTTCACACATCCTTTATGCTCAGAGCATAGAACTAAAGAATATGTATCATTTCCTATTCATTCACCTCAACATAAAGTTCTAATGTGAAGGCTATCATGATGGGGTCAAGTGTTTAGGTTCATACTAATGAAAGCAAAGTTGCAGCCCACTCTGGCTCTGCCCTATCTCATGGAATTTATCAGGGCAACACTTATTGGAACATTGAAAGCCCAAGGTGATCAAAAGCATAACAGAGCCCAATGTCCCTGCCAAAAGTCCTGTAACAATAAGGTTATTTAATTTTTTAGAAAAAAAAAAACTAAGCATTTGTGGCCCAGGATCCTTATCACTGAGTTTTAGTTGTAACATTAAGTTATGGGGAAAAAAAAAAGAATTTTTCTAAAAATAAATCCAGAACGAAGGTTTAAAAGACAAAGTAATAAGAATCAGTGTTTGAGTAGAAAGAAATATCATACAAATGAAACTTAATTTGGGTTAGAGCAAATTTAAACAAAAAAAAAACAAGATTGTGTTTTTGATAAAACCCAGCTTCTTTGTGAACTCTAAAGAGACCTTGGAGACATTACGGATTACTTAGAAGAGCACTAGCTCCAGTGACTATTGATATCTTGCCAGCACTAAAAGATTTACCATTTTAATTCAGATTTTCTATACTGAGACAACGTATGCCAGCCAAACTGGGAAGCAAATAACATGGTGACACCCACTGCCATGTGCACATGTCCTCATTAGCTTTGTGAATGTGTTACAGGCAGGTGGGGAAGGCAGCCAGCTTCTCAAGAGAAAACTCTTTATGAAATGGGAAATAATAGGAACAATCATAATGCAAATGCTCATTAAAAAGGTCATTAAATAAAATGATCAGATGAAGTGTCACCTATATAAAGATTAGCTGCACCAGTAGCCACCCAGATGTAGGCACATTTCTTCTTATTGTAGTAAAAGTCCTCTTACACATAAGAGATTGACTGGGTGCCTTAGGCAGGAAAGCATTAACAGAGCTTCTGTACAGCTGGAAAAAAGGGTTTACAAAGTATGTGGTTGAGAGTTCTCCCTGGATCTAGGAAGATGGCTAAGAATTGGCTATGTAATAACATAAGCTCACCCTCTTCTCCAGTTGATAGAGGTAACTCTCACAGTAACCATTTAGCATCAAGAACACCTAAAGGGGAAAGGTGGCACTAAGAAGCAGTGAGAGGGAGGTGTGCTGTGAAAGTGGTCCAGTCCCATCATTCTGGCCCCTGTTTACAGATGACAGGGAGGTGGGTAAGGAATGGGAATGTGTAAAGGCTAAGGCTGAGAGGGAGTGGAAGGATGCTTTCTTGTCAATGGATCTTGTTGGAAATCTGTGTTAGTGTCATAAGGTTTCTATTTCCTTCTGAGAATCTATAAGAAAGCTTGACACTCCAATAGTCTCCATTTTAGCCTCGTTTTATTCTTCTCTTTCCATGTTCTCTCAGAACTGACTTCATGATAAAATCAGGGAGAGTTTAGACCACATTGCCTGGAATCCTACAATTGAAAGAAAATCTACCTCAGCAATTATTAGCTCAAGACAAGTATAGAGCTACATTTTGTCTACACTCCCTGGTGCATGAATGCCAGTTATGGTTGTGACTCTCAAGTGTTGGAATTCCAGGTGAAGTATCCAACTCCCTTCATGCCCTCCATCCTTCTCTAGTCACTGTTGTTTCAGAGTCCTGGCTTGGGTGTTATTTCTACCCTGAAGATGGCTTGTCTTTCCTTTAGAATGATTCAGGAGTTAGAGTCTGTAAATGGAAAGTGGTTGTATCTTCAAGAAGAAAGAAGGAAGGAAAGAAAGGAGGGAGAGAGGTAGGGAAGAGAAAGAAACTAAAAAAAAATACTGGGTAACTAGTTTAAACATTATATCAGAAATGGCCATACATAGTTTAGTTGCATAAGAAAGACCCTTCTTTCTTTCCAATTGTTTTATCTGCCATGATCCTTTATTTTGTATAAAAAGCATCATTAAATATAATTTGAAGCCTAGTGTGGTGGCTCACTCCTATAATCCCAGTACTTGGGAGGCTAAGACAGGAGGATCACAGGTTTGAGGACAGCCTCAGCAACTTAGTGATATCTTGTTTCAGAATGAAAAATGAAATAGGACGGGGGTGTAGCTCAAATGTAGAATTTCTCTGAGCTAAAAGCCCAATATCACACATACAACAAATAAAATAATGATTTTGTAGTTATTATCACTATAACTATTACTATTAATACAACTACTATTAACATCCATGAAATATGTAGATGTAAAACAAATAGTAAAAAAATTATGAAGACTTCACAGTTTAAATTATGTAGGTTAGATAATAAACAGAATTTTTCACTTTTTATAAACATTGTCTTTTTCACTCCATTGCAGCCTTACATATTAAATTTTATTATACATATAAGGAATTGAGACCCAGAGAAGTTAAATAATTTATCAGAATTCACATAATAAAGATAATAAAGTTCACACTTGAAATACACAATTAGGTTTTCTGACTTTTTAAAGCATGCCCTTCCCATGTGTACAAAGGTTCATATTTTTGCTTGCTCACTTTTAAAAACTGCAAATACTCTCTGATGAGGTAGTGCTAACTGGTTCATACCAAAACACCTGCCCTTTTCCTGCTAGTAAAGAAGCCCAAAGTGAGAAAAGGGGCATAACAGAGGAGACAAATTTTGGAGAAAGCTCTGGGCTCAGCAATCTTGCAAGAGTCAGCCTTGGCCAGAGAGAAGTGTGACTCCAATAGGAGCCCTGTTAACATCCCAAGAAAGAGACCGAGAGCTCAAATGCCTCAGCCCATTTCACAGATGGAGACACTGAAGTCAAAGCTGTTAGATGTACCTGCCAGGATCCAGCCCTCGAGGAAGTGGGGTCGGGGGTCTCTTGACAGGTGTGGAATGAGACAAGGTGGTGAGAATATGCTCACACCAAACTCAGTGAAGAAGCATATCTGTTTTATTGTTTGTTAGTAGCTGTTTTATACTATTTTTTTTGCAGTGAGGTATATAGAACAGGAATTTCCAAAGGTCATCCTCAACTAGTCAAGGTTACACCATGTATATAAAAATTCTTTTGTACATAAAAATTCTTATAAATACAACATGTATATAAAAAGTTTTTTTACATTAGTTAACATCTTTACTATTTTTTTTTTTGTTGTTATGGTTCTAGGGATTGAACTCAGGGGCATTCTACCTCTGAGCTACATCCCCAGCCCTGATTTTTATTCTTTATTTTGAAACCGAGTCTCACTAAGTTGTGGAGTGCCTCACTAGGTAGCTGAGGCTGGCCGCGAACCCGGATCCTCCGGTCTCAGCCTCTCGAATGCTGGGATTACATGCGTGCGCCACCACGCCCGGCTAACATCTTTACTATTTGTTTAGCCCCTTTAAATAGTGTTCTTATCTTATCTCAGGTAGCTAGAGAATTAATGTGTCTTGTAAAATTCCAGGGAGACCAGGTGGGAGTGGACAAAAGAATATTTGTACTAATTATTTAGATAAACTTGTAAAGCCTGTTTCTAGACTTATGCTTGTAAGAGGTTAATGAATTGGGTTGTCTCGAGGCATTGCTTTTTTTCAGCTAAGAGATCAGTATGTCAGGCCACATGTTTCTAAGAAATTTTACTTTATAATTAATATAAAAGCAAAACCCAAAGAACCCAAAATTTCCAGAATATAATAATGCAAAGTGGGATATGCCACGCATTCCTTCTTTTGTAATCGTCTGCCTTGCAGGACTCCAGTGGATGGAGCCTTGCTCAAGACCCAGCTATTAAGGAGCTGTGGCATGCACCCAGCACGTGATATCAAATCAGTGAAAAGCTGAGTCTCCCGACTTCTATTCTAGAAAGCCTTCCACCATCCAGCCCTACCACTAGGTGATCCACTGCATGAATTGTGAGTAAATCAGCTCAATGCATTGTTCAACATCCTGTGACATGCAACTTATTAATTATAGCATTAAGACTAACTCTTTACCCAACAAGAAAGGCAGGAACAAGTCATTTTTAGTAATCACAAAGCTCTGTCAGAAGTACCACTCACCTTAAAAATGTGCTTAGGAATTATTAATATGCTCTCAGCATTCTGATTTCCTCGGCTTTCTGAAGCTAAGATGTTGCAGGAGGGCCGTGGCAGCTTTGATCATGGGCAATCAAAGGGGACTTTGTGTAGCTTCCAGGGAGACTTTGTTGCCAGAAAAGTCAGAGCTCTGCCATGCAAAATAAAGCCTTACAGAACCTCCCTGCATTCTTAACTCCACATCAAATTAGGATCAGAGGGCTACTGTTGGCCCCCAGCGACCCATGCTTTTAATTTTCTTATCTGCATTTTTCTTCCCTGCCCATTCCAGGAAGCTGTCACAGAGTATATATGCACATGAAAAGGGTGTTCACCTGTCATGCATTGGTGTTTCTCACTTTCATATTCACAGCAAGAAAAATAGCAATAGTTTCCACCAGTCACTTCAGCATTTTGAATTCTTACATATGTTCATAATTTGGTAGACCCAGAACACACAATCTCAACTAATTTTTGAAATTCAGATTTTATACCAGTTGGATTCTTTTGATGTCAATTACAAGTGCTTTTATGACACTGCCAAGCAGAATTTGGGTCATTAAAATTGTTAAATGTAAAACATTGCACAGAGTCACCCAGGTGGCCATGTCTCTGGCCAAATTTATGGAAAGAAAAGGAATCATCTATTTTGTTTATATCTATAGTTTGGGTTATATGCTTTCTTAAGTTACTCAGGACAATTCCAAACTCTAAAATCTTAGAGTAGTGGTAAAGACCAGCAAGTGTCAGTCTAAGAAAGGAGACTTTCTGATGACAGAGATGGCAGGACCCTGTGACACCCTGGGATTCCCCCTCCCCTGATATTTCATGAATGACTTTGATCTCCTCCCTGATGTTCTCTCTAAGTGCTGATCCTCTTGAAATTGACTTGAGCAATCATGGACAAACAGCCCTTCTCTTGAGTCCACATAGCATGGCTGAAATCCTGCCGGAAAATTCAAATAAGACTTTTCTTTCTGTTAGGGGGAATCAATAGTAATGAAACCCGAGAAACTAAATGGATAGAGTTAAGAAACATGTGGCTTGTAACAGCTGGGACTCAGGAAAAGGGTGGTAGAAAGTGGAGGTTATGTGTTTATGTTATTCTATTGTTTTAGATAAGAGAGTATCAAGCATGTTAAAATAATCTTTTCTTCTTCTTCTTCTTCTTCTTCTTCTTCTTCTTCTTCTTCTTCTTCTTCTTCGTGTGTGTGTGTGTGTGTGTGTGTGTGTGTGTATCTGTGTGTAGTATTGAGGATTGAACCTAGGGTCATTGTGCCACTGAGCTACACTTCCCACCTCCCAGCCCTATTTTATTATTTGCCTTAAAACAGAGTCTAAGTTGCAAAGGGCCTTGCTAAATTGCAAGGGTGGCCAAAAATCTGAAATCCTCTTGTCTCAGCCTCCCAAGTAATAGAATTCCAGGCAAGTGACACCACACCTGACTTTTTTAAAAGACCCCTTTATAAATATACTTTTATTAATGTTGATCCAGAGTGTGAAGTTTAAAAGACCTGCAAAGCCAGGCATGGTGGCGCATATCCATAATCCCAGTACTTGAGAGACTGAGACAGGAGGATCACAAGTTTGAGGCCAGCCATAGCAACTTAGCCTGACCCTCAGCAATTTAGCAATATCTTGTTTCTAAAAAGACGGTGGGGCTGGGGTGTAACTAAAAAACCAGAATGCCCCCGAGTTCAATCCCCAGTACAAAAAAAAAAAAAAGAAAAAGAAAAAGACCTTCAGTAATCCATTACTTCTTCTATGGGTAAATGAAATTGATGTGTATGACCACTTTTGATGCTTTCTACTCTTTTGTCTGCCAATACTGCCTTTCTTCCTTCCTTCACCTCTTCCCAGGGTCTGCCTCACTAACCTTTACCCAATGTAGGAAATCATATCATGACTGGAAGCTTCCTTACTGGCTCTGAAAAGAAAACACAACACGAATTTGGGAGAGTAATGTGTTTGAGCTGGATGCATCCTACTCAGAAAGACGTCCTTGCTCATTGGCTAGGACTATGCAAAATGGCAAGACCCATGTTTCTTCTGGGATGCTTCCTTCTCCTCCCATTGCTGTGGGGGCATTTTCTGAGGATATATACTTTCTTAGTACACTAGTACATTCAGGCAGGTTACAATCAAGTCTGGCAGTCTTGGAGTTCTTTTGTGGATTTAAGGTAACTGTCATCCTCCACTTTTATTTATTATTTGGTTGGCTCACAATTTAACTCTAAGAGAGCAATTTTATTTCCATTATTTTTAAGTTATTGGGAGATACTTTGTGATATCCCATATAGACTGACAAAAAAGTACCATTATAAAATAGTTTATGGAAGTGCAGCATAGCACATTCTCTCTAAGTAAACCTATAAAATTGATTTTCAATCTGATTGGAATGTAGAAAATGGCTAACTGCAAATGATACTTTTTCTGTTTGATTTGTGCGATAATAATCTTGCTGTTAAAAAAAAGATTCTTGTGTGTGTGTGTGTGTGTGTAAAAACCACTAAAAGTTTCTTTGAAGATTGAAAGAACAACACATGAAATTGCTTCTCTCATGGTTCACTTTTGGTTGTCAATTCTCTGGCTTTTATTTGTGTTATCTCTTCCAATGTCCAGTCTCTAACCTCAATGGCACAATGAGTCCTAAAAATGATAACACCCTACATCAGATCATCATGTTGTTTCACTTGAGCTTTTTCTCATAATCATTTGGCAATGCAAATCATTTAGCAAAATCATAGCTCTACAGATATATATATATATATATACATATATACATATGTATATATATAGTTATATATACATATAGTATACATATATACATATAGTATACATATAGTTTATATATATACATATAGTATACATATATACATATAGTAAACATATGTATATATATAGTTTTCTGAATTAGCCAAATCTATAAGATTAAGTGTGTGTGTTTATGTATGAGTATGCAGAATGAGAGCAAAACAGTGAGAGAGATCACCACCAAAGTAAGGTCACCCACTTCATTGCTGGTTTGTCTTTTCTTCCCACGACTTTTGTTCAAATCTTGAATAAATCACTTCTAATAAATCACAATAATTCACTATTTGCATTTGACATTGCCTGTCTAACACTGTTTTGTCCAACTTTGTTTTCTGAGGGCTTGGCACAAAGAAAGAAATGTAGATGTTAATCAACATTTGACAAAGGAGTTAGCCTCAAATCAAGGCTCATATATGCTACTCAATCCATATTCCAGGGTAGAAGTATTTTTAAATTGATTGTGGCTAGCATAATTTCTTACGGTTTCATCTATTCTGCCACAAATAATAGTATTTCATTCTTTTAATGGCTGAATATTGTTCTATTATGTATATGTAGGACAGTATTTATATGTATTCATTCACCGATGTGCACCTTGGTTAAGTGCTCAGAAAGAGCACAGAAAGACAAAATCTGAATTTTTCACTCATTTTTGGAACTTAAAGAAGTTGAGTTCATAGAAATAAAGAGTAAACTAGTGACCACTACAGGCTGAGTAGAGTAAGAAAATAGGGATAGATAGAAGCTGATAGCAGGTACCCAAAATGCAGTCAGATAGGAGGTATTAGTGGTAGTATTCTACAGCACAGTAGGGTAAATACAGTCTACAACAATTTATCATACATTTCAAAGTAACTATAAGAGAACAGAACAAGCATACCCAACACGTAGAAACAACAAATGTTTGAAGATATAGAAATGCTAATTACCCTGATTTGATCATTACATTATCTACATGTATCAGACTATTATGTTGTACACCACAAATATACACATATATATTAAGTATTGATTAAAATATATTATGTACCAATTAAAATGATTATGCTATTGTAATTGTAAGGCTAAAAAATCTGCAAAAATAGATCCAAGCATTATATTATGTGTATAAAAACTATTGAAATGATAGCAACAGAACATCATCGTAAAGAAAAGAAATAAAAAGACAAAATATACTAATAAAGAATCACTACTTGTACTCTATTCCTCTCCATATTTTGAATTTCTGGTATTTTATATCTTTCTAAATTGCTTATCTCACCAGGTATGGTGAAGCACGCTTGTAATCCCCTACTTAGGAGGCTGAGACAGGAAGATCACACGCTCGTGGCCAGCCTCAGCTACTTAGTGAAGCCCTCCATAACTTAGTGAGACCCGGTTTCAAAATAAAGAATAAAACAATAGGGTTAAGCTTGTAGCTCGGAGGTAGAATGCCCCTGGGTTCAATTCCCATTACCACAAAATAAATAAATAAATAAATAAATAAATAAATAAATAAATAAATAAATAAATAAATACATACATACATACATACATACATACATGCATACATACATAAATAGCTTAGCTCTTAACATAGTAGTTATTTTAGTTAATTAATTAATTTTTATAATTAGTTCTATTAATTTTTTTGTTTTTAGTCTTCATACTAAAGATATGAATGGTTTATGTGACAAAATTAGAACATTCTGAATTTGTCTGTGTAGTTATTCTTACTTGTGAGTTTTATACCTTCTCGTATGTTTTTCTTATTAGCATTTCTTTCAGTTTGAAGAACTTTCTTTAGCATTTTTTTATAGGAAAAATTCCGGGGTAAATATTTCAGCTTTTGCTTACTTGGGAATGTCTTTATCTCTCTGTAATTTCCAAAGGATACCTTTTCTGGGTATAATATTCTTATGGCAGGGGTTTTTTTTACTTATTTTTTCCAGTACTATAAAAATCTCATGCCATTCTTCCTTAGCCTATAGGGTTTCTGCTGAATTGTCTTCTGTCAGGAGAATTGGAACATCTTTATGTGTTATTTTGTTTCTCTTGCTTCCTTGAGAACCTTCTCCTTATCTTTAATCTTTGAGATCTTGATTATATATCTTTTTTTGGGGGTACTAGGGATTGAATGCAGAATATTCTGCCTCTGAGCTACACCCCTAGCCCTATTTTGTTTTATTTTATTTTGAATAGAATCTCACTAAGTTGTCAAGGTTTATCACAAACTTAAAACCTTCCTGTTTCAGCCTCCCAAGTAGTAGGATTATAGGTGTATGCCACCATGGCCAGCTGATTATATATCTTTAAGTAAGTTTGACTGAGTTAAATATGACTAGTGAGCTTTTATCTTTCTCTACCTGAACATTTCTATCCATCTTTAGGTTTGGAAAGTGTTCAGTTATTAACCCTTTAAATAAGCTTTCTGTGTTTTTGTCATTCTCAAGCCTTGCTTGAACACAAACTGGATATTTGCTCTTTTAATTTTGTCCTAAATTTCTCATAAGCTTTCATCATTCCTCTTTTTAAAGTTTTCTCCTCCAACTGTTTATTTTCAATAAACCTGTCTTTGAGCTCACTAATGCTTACTTCTGTTTGGTCGATTCTGCTATTGATGCCTTATGTCACATTTGCTTAACATGTATTTCAGCTCAAGGATTCTCATTTGACTTTTTGTAATTGCTTTCATCTCTCTGTTAAGTTTCTTTGTCAGAATATTGAATCACTATTTTTGTATGTATTTTCATGAAGCATCAATGAATCAATGAATTTTTTTTAAATATCTGTTTTAAAATCTTCATTCAAGATTTTATCCATAATGGTTACTATATAATTGGTTTACTGATGCCTTATTTTGACCACTACTTGATGATATGGTTCCTGAAATCATTGGACATTGAAGGATTACTCTTTTTTTTTTTTTTTTTTTTTTTTTTTGCAGTACTGGGGATTGAACTCAGGGGCGTTCTACCTCCGAGCTATACCTCCAGCCCTATTTTTTATTCTTTATTTTGAAACCGGGTCTCACTAGGTTGCGGAGTGCCTCACTAGGTAGCTGAGGCTGGCCGCGAACCCAGATCCTCCAGACTCAGCCTCCCAAATGCTGGGATTACAAGCGTGCACCACCACGCCCGGCAGGATTAGTCATTTATTCCAGGTTTTGTAATCTAGATTTGTTTGTATCTGTCTTTCCAAGAATTATAAACTGGCTAATTATTTCTCTGAGTCTATATCTACTTATGCCTGGCACCCAAGTCCAGGTTTTACATGAGACCGTTGTTGGGGTATTGTCACTGTTTTAGCATTACAAGGTGACCCAAGTCCAGATATTCCAAAATCTGCTATAGTTATAGATATATTCCAGCATAAACTGGTGTATTGCCTAAAAAGGATAGTCTGCTCCCAGAATCATCTTGTTGGAGTTGGGGCAGATCTAGGATGATGAGTCCAAATACCTCATCCACAGTCACTGGCCTGTGGTTAGTTACTGAGGGATCTTCTTGGCTCTTGGCGTAGTCATGATAAAGACCAACCCCAAGGTCCTATGCTGCAAATGCTGTTCTGGCCACCAATACTGCAATGCTATATTACACCGTAAATCCATAGCTCACCGAGACCAGCACATCACTGGGTATGTCCAAGGTCCACATTATCTGCCTTTTTTTGAGGTAGACTATGATCCAAGACTACTGCAACCACCACAAGTGATCCGATCCTGGCTAGAGTATAATTTGAATAGACTGAGATTACCTGCTTCTTCTTGGCACTGGGCTATCCCAGAAGCTCTGTCCATTTGGCACTAGCCTAGCGATGGGGAGTATTAGGATCTTTGCAATGTTAGGTTCCACTAGCGTAGCACTGAGTTCCAAGGCAAAAGCTTGTGCTTACTATTTCCCTGTGTTAGAGTTTCATCACTGTGACCAAAATATCTGACAGAACAACTTGCTCTTCTTTCTGCTGCTTGAAATTGGGGAAGGGTGACAAAGGGTAGTCAGTAACCTGGCTAGCACAGTTCCAGTTGCTCAGTCCATGGGTATTGACCTGGATGAACGATCATAATAAATTTCTGTTCACAGTTTCAGGGTCTTTAGTCCATAGTTAGATGACTTCATTGCTCTGGCTCTAAAGTGAGGCAAAACATCATGGCAAGAGAACATGGCAGAGGAAAAGTTGCTCAGCTCACAGCATCCAGGAAGAAGAGAGAGAGCTGAAAAGATGACAGGGACAAGATGTGGTCCACAATGACTCTCCCCTAGAGGTCTATTTCCTCTAACCATTCTCTGTCTGCCTACAGTTACCACTCAGTACACCATTCAAATTATTAATTCATCAAATGAATTTGCTGATGAGGCGAGAGCCACTGATCAGCTTGGAGCCCTCATGATCCAATACCTTCCCAAAAGCCCCATCTCAGGACATTGTTGCATTGCGGACCAAGTTTTCAACACATGAACTTTTAGAGGACCAAAACCATAACGTATTTCTTACTCTCAGCAAATGAAGTCTTCCTCCATTCAGTGCAACCTGACTTTGGGGTAGAGGTGGTGGAGATAGTCCCTTAGACTCCACAGACCAGTGCTAAGCTGTGTCACACCTGAGTCTCACTGTTGTGGTGGACCTATTACAATCTTGGGACAGTTTCCCAGACCCACTCCAAAGCTGGAAATGATGGGAGCTCAAACTAGAGTCCTACAAAGACAAAGTTCTCTACCTGATGAGGAGCAGGATAGAAAATTCTGTCTATAAGCTGTGGTATAGATAGGGGTTTTGGTTTCTGCCTGTTACTTGCTCTCACCATGACAGGTCTGGCACTAAGCTCCAAGATACAGTTTCACTCTGGCTCCTCAGTGATCTTGCTCTTCTTTCTGCTGCCTGAAATTGGGGGAGGGTGACAAAGATAGTCAGTAACTTCGCTAGCACAGTTCCAGTTGCTCAGTCCGTGGGTATTGACCTGGAGAATGGGATCATGGAGCTATGCCTAATACTTCTTTTCACTGTTGCAGACATGGTATTGACTTTCAGGTTTAAGGTCCAGGTTTAATTCTCTCTCCCTACCACAAGCAGGAGGTGTTTCTCCATTCTACTTGGAGTCAGGGAAGAGGTAACACTGTAAACTCTTTCCTTTCAAGGCATCTTCTTTTCTTCTAATACTAAAATGGGGTACTGTGATCTCTCACTTGAATTCCTTAGCTCTTGTTAAGGTGGTTTGGTGTGTGAATAGCTGTTCACATTGATGTCCCTGTGGGAGGCAATGGCTGGAGGATCTTACTCGGCTGTCATCCTATTCCTTCTCTCTGGAAAAGATATGCATTTAAGCAAATCAAATGGGAACAAACTGGATAACTCTTTGGAAAAATTTAAACTTAAACTCAGATTTTCTCCATATGTAAAACTGTAAATGTGTAAAACTGTAAATGTGTAAAGCAATGAAGCCATACAAATACTAGAAGAAAACATGAGTAAATTTCTTTACAATCTAAGTATCGGAAAATCCATATATAATTACAAACACTATACTTGACCATATGAAAAATTTTAAAGTATCACGTGGTAAAAGGTAAAATGTATTTAAGAAATGTATCCACAGAATCATGTTTGGTTCATGTTTACTGCACCAAGCAATCGGGTTTATTATTCAGTGGTGGCATGTTTAGAAAGAACTTTCTGTCCAGGATTGTCACTAAACAAATATTGGCTGATTCATGGATATATGTTGTCCTGGCCTCAGAAAATAGATTTAGTCATACTTGGAGGATCTGTTCACTATATCTACAATTCAAATACTTACCATCCTTCTAAGTGCCTATTTGGTTCTTGTTTTTCCTCTTTTTTTCATACTTATTTTGCATTTAATGCATTTCTAACAAAAACATGAGACCCTGCACCAAAGATAGTCAATGTGAATTTGGAAGCATCAGTTGTTGAAAACCCTTTTTATTTCTAATTCCTTTTTTTACAACAGAAATAAATTGAACTCAATCATGTTTGCATGAATGATTCTATTTTCATTTAAGGGAATCATGCATCCAAAGATTTTGCAGAATTAGGTAAATTCCTTGTCGGAGTTTTCCTAATTCATTTATTTTTATTTGAGAGCATATGGTTAAGATTCTTTCCTTGACAGAACACCCCAAAATTAATTTTGATATAACACTGTAAATGAGGCCATTGTACTACCTCCCTAATTAAATATTCACAAACATCATCCACAGCTTTCAAAAGAATTCTGTTTCCTTCCCACATCAAAGGTCTGGAAAGCAGTAACAATCTATTTCCTAGTGATGGACCAAAGTGAGAAAATATATAAATATCCAAGAATTTGTCAAAAGAAATAACAACAACCAATTTTCTACCACTCTTCCTGTGGAAACAGATCCCTAATGAGATTTTGCACTAAAAAATAACTGTTGGATAAGTTAAGATATGACAGTTTAATAAAAATAGTCATGTTCTAACAGATCAATTTAAATAGCAAGCTCTGAAATCTCCTAGATAGAAAATTAATATACCAAGAGGACTTTTGTTCCATTCAGGAAATATGTGTCTTCTGGTGGGACCTTAACCTATGCCAATTTAAATAATTTTTGTATCGATATGATTGTAAGGTTGTTAAAGAATTGAAGCATAGATGTAGGAAAGTCTTATCTTCTTTTATTATAATTTATGTCTTTTGATTCTGCGAATTGAACCTTGGGGTGTTCTACCTCTGAACTACACCCTCAGTTTTTTTTATATATAATTTTATTTTAATTTTTTTATTAATTGGTGCATTGTAATCATACATCTTTGTTAGGTACAAGCTGATAAGGCATATATGATGCACACATTTCTCATTTAACTCCTTCCCCAATTCCCACCCCACTCCCTCACCTTCCCTCCTTCTCAAGTTCAGTTTAGTGATTGACTTTGATATATTTATGAAAGTACATCATGTGCATTAGGGTGTCTCCCTCAGCTCTTTTTATCCTTTGTTTTGAAACAGGGTCTTGCTAAGTTGCTGAGAGTCTTCCTAAGTTGTTGAAGCTGACCTCAAACCTGTGATCCTCCTATCTGAGCCTCCCAAGTACTGGTATTACAAGTGCATGCCACTGAGCCTGCTCTCTTATTGCAATTTTGGGGAAATATATATATATATATATATATATATATATATATATATATATATATATATGTAGATAGATAGATATAGATATAGATATAGATGATATAGATTTCTTGATACTGAGTACCAGATGCATCTATAATGATTTCAGGGGCACCCCTCCTCCCACCATCACTCACTTTTACTCACAGTTTACACCATTTTAACATGTGATTATGGATACTTAAGAGCAATGAAAAATAGATCAGTCTTCCAGTAAAACATCTATTAACCTGTCAAGGATAAGCACTATAAAAAGAACCAATCCACATATTTAAAATCTGGTCTCTAATTTCAAGTCATGGTCAGAGATATCCATTTGATATTTTAAGAACTGTTTCTTAAACTTTGAAATGTTTTTAAAGGCCAGGGGAGTTTTATTTGTTTGTTTTCTTTCTCTTTTAAGGTCAAGAAAAGGATGAATTTTCGCAGTTTGAAAGTATAGGTTGGAGGAATGTGAGTATACCTTCCAAGAGTAAAGGGAGGGAGCACGATTAGCCAGGTGTCTAAAGGTGGACCCACAGGTGTCTCTGTGATAGTACAGAAAACTTTCCAAGGGAAACAGTAACATTTTTAAAGGAGTTGGTTTCTAGATCTTCAACATCATTATAATTGTTCCTAAACTTCATCTTTCTGAGAAAGTAGCACAATCCAGGTATGTCTTTGGTAGATTGATCTTAACTTTCATAGCAAAATAAAGAAAAAGAAAAGAAAAAAAGGCACTTTCTCATTGACTAGAAGTCTCTCTGAGATGCCCTGTCATGGGTAAAGTGACTTCCTCGATACTGGGTAACTGTGGGCTGTGGATGTATCTCAGTGGTAGAGTGCTACCCAGGACCTTTCTAGCATGCACAAGGCCCTGGGTTTAATTCCCAGGACAAATAAACAAAGAAGAAAAGTTACACAGTCTGGTAATCTGTTTCAGAGGTTCAGTCCATGGTCAGCTGCCTCCAAGTCAGAAACATTATGGTGGCGTGGCATGGCATGCCAATGGAAAGCTGCTTGCTTAGCTTATGGCAGCCAGGAGGGAGGGAGGGAGGGAGAGAGGGAGGGAGAGAGAGAGAGAGAGAGAGAGAGAGAGAGAGAGAGAGAGAGAGAGAGGAGTGGGACAGGGATAAGATAAACCCTTCCAGGGTATCTTGCCAGTGACCTGCTTCCTCCTTCATCCAACTATCAATGGATTAATCTATCAAATGAATTAATCCATTGATGAGGTCAGAGCCCTCATGATTCAATCACCGCCTAAAAGCCCCACCTCTAAACTTGCTGCATGGGGCATGCTTTCAACACATGAGCTTCTTAGGGGACATTCCAGATCTGAACTGTAACGGTATGCCTTATCAGGGCAAGTGCTTGCAAATACAGATGCTCCTCAACTTACAGTGGAGTTACTTTCTGATAAATGCATCATAGATTCAAATATGATAAGTAAAAAATGCATCTAATACCCCCAACACACAGAACATACTAGCTTAGCAACACAGTGCAGTGTTTTTGTTCTTCCTCCTCCTCTCCTCCTTCTCCTTCTCCTTCTCCTTCTCCTTCTCCTTCTCCTTCTCCTTCTCCTTCTCCTTCTCCTCCTTCTCCTTCTCCCTCTCCTTCTCCTTCTCCTTCTCCTTGTTTCCCTCTCAGGCCACATGACTGACAGAGAGCACTGATGACTGCCACTGCCCAGCATCACAAATCACAATTCACCATTCAAAATTTAAAGTTCATTTTCTACTGAATGTGTGTTACTTTGGTGCTCTCAGAAAGACAAAAAATTGTAAGTTGAACCATCATAACTCAGGAACCATCTGTATTTTACTATGAAAAAAATGAAAGGAGGACCTCGAATTAGTTAGCTAATAGAAAGTTAAAGATATCCTTTGATGATCTAACTGATGACAAGGAGTTCACTCACTCTTGGTAAGTGCAAGGTCAAGAAACACAACCATGAGACAAGAGTGAAGAAAAGTTTATTAATTATAACAAGTTAAGAGAGCACTGGGGACAACTCCCAACACAGTATCTCTTTGAACAGAGAAAGCAGGGGAATTTTCTGGGAAGACTTATGCATACTCACAATCTAGGCACTCGTCATTGTGTGTACAGTCAGATACTTTCCTGCACACACACAATTTGAGATCATGCTTCTTCATGCATTGCATATTTAAAAATGGCAGTGAACACTTCCAGGCAGAGAATTCAGCCTTGTAATGAGATTATGATGAGCAAAGGTTACTCTAGATCACCTAAACTAGCGCTGGGTGGCTAGGACTGGTTTAAACTGCTTGCTCATGGTTTTCTCAGAAGGACCTTATCTGGAACAAAGAAACAACTGGAAGAGCTGTTAGCAGTCACCCTGAGGGATATCAGCTTCTTACCCTGTGAGAACAGATGCTCCACTCTGAAAGTTCCTGTGTAGTAGCTAGCATGATGGTTCACCATGTTATTTTGGTCCATAGTACCAAAGGCATTCTTAAAATTAAATGACACTACTAACACAGAGTTCTTTGTATTCCCAACTCCTTGTTTATCTGAACAAGATTTCTGAGGCTCCTCACAGGAAGATTGCAAAGATTTAATTAATTAGGAAAATAAGAAGAACACTAGGAACAGAGACGGGCGTGTAATGTGTTTTAAATGAGTGATTGCAATTACTATTACTCTTATATTGTAATTTATTTGTGTGATTCTGATGAACTGTGTACTAATAAAGATAGAATGATTGCTTAATTCAGAAGAAATATTTTAACACTTAAACCAAGTTGATTGCAGAAAACTAAAATTAATCCATGCTATAAATATTCAATATATATACTTATGCTTGTGTGTTTTGGGAATAAAATAATAGGATTATCCATAAAACATATCAAAATCATGAAAATATATTATCTTAGGGTCAAATTCTATGGAAGAAGCTCAATGGAAAAAATAAAAATACCTTTCAATTTTTTTTTTTTTTTTTATTGGAGGAAGGTAACAAAAGTACTTAACAATGTCTAGTTTACACTACCTAAAATGCATTCATGATCTTCCTTCATTCTTTCTAATCTCCACACCACTGCCAGAAAAACTAGTTTAAAAGGTTCTGGCTTTTCTTGACCATTTCTTTTTTTTTTTTTTTTTTTTTTTTTGCGGTACTGGGGATTGAACTCAGGGGCATTCTACCTCCGAGCTACACCCCCAGCCCTATTTTTTTATTCTTTATTTTGAAACCGGGTCTCACTAAGTTTCAGAGTGCCTCACTAAGTAGCTGAGGCTGGCTGCAAACCCGGATCCTCCGGTCTCAGCCTCCCGAATGCTGGGATTACAAGCGTGCGCCACCACGCCCGGCCATTTCTTAAACTTATTCATTTCCATAGTACCTTCAAGAAAAATTCAGACTCTTCAATGCAGCATACAGTTCCTTCATACATAACCCCCAAGCTCCTTTCCTCTGTGTTCAATGGCGCCTTGCCAGCAAGATCTACCTGGATTATCCTATCTAAAATAGCACCCTTGTCTCTAATGCCCACCACCCCCTTATCCTGCTGTGTTTGTAATGAAGGCACTTTTCACTGTGAAAATATTAATTACCCTTTTTTAAAATGTATTTTTTTCTCCATCAGGCTATAATTTCCTTCAAGACAGCATCTTGATCTAACTTTTTCGCTCCTATACCCCACCATTAAAACAGCCCTGACAGACTTTAGACAATAAGTGTTTTAAATGGATCAAGAAAATGTCATTTGATTTTGCATCCCTGACACAATTTAATTTTTACAATGCCTGTGTGTCAACGTGAAGACACTATAAAAGGATGTTATTGTTTCTACCAGTTATATCTTTCCTCCTTATCAGAAGACATTTAAAAAAAATGATAGATGGTTTTTATTTCTAAAGGAAGTTAAAAACAAGGAAAATACTAAATAACAAATTTTCTTTAAATACTATAATTTTTTACTATAATTTAAGATAAATACATGTATTAAATCACCTTGTCACCAATTTTAAAAAACTACTTTGTACGAACTATGAATTCCTCCAAAATATGTTTTTTCCTTGTAAATCACTTAGACATGCTGTCATAGCTAACATTTTTAAAAAGCTATTGAATATTTTTTTCAAATTTATCACTTGTTTCCACACTAGTTGCCATTCTTTAGTCTTTTAAGTACAATATGCCACTATCTACTTTTTACCAACTTGAGTTTCCTTTCTGTGGGTCATTTGGCAATGCAAGGTACTTGCAAAAGGAGTAAACTGCCTCAGATGGGCTATAAGAAAATTGGACAGCCATCTTCTTAGTATAAAAGTGACAACTCTTCAAAAATACTTTCAGATTCTGAATGTGATACCAGAGATGGGAGTTTCTTACTTAAAAACAACACAAATGAAATTGGGTTGAAGAGTAAGAATACACAGGAGGAAGCAGAGCAAAAGAGAGAGAGAGAGAGACAGACAGACAGACAGACAGACAGACCGACTGACCAGGCCAGCTTTCCAAACAGGAAAGGAGCTACTTTTTATTCATATATAAGGGTAGGGGAGGAGAGAGGACTATAGATTAGGACTTTTCATTAGCTTTAGGTACATTTCACATATTTTGTTTGTGTTTGGTTTAATTTGGTAGTGAATATTGAACCCAGTGGCATTCTACCTCTGAGCGACACCGTCACCCCTTTGTATTTGTTTTATTAATTTGTTTATTTTGAAACAGGGTCCATATTTCTAAGTTGCTGGAGATCTTGCTAAATTGCTGAGGCTGGATTTGAACCTGAGTTCCTCCTGTCTAGGCCTCCCAAGTACTGGGATTATACAGGTGTGCTCTGCCACACCTGAATTCAAAGGTGTTTGTCTTTTTCTGGGAAAGCACTTCAACCTTGAAGGAAGGGCTGCCAGCCAGTCAATCTGGAGCCAAATGTTATATCCCCCATGGATGTTGCATCTTGTATGATCATTTTTGCCCTGTGATAAGGACGGAGTCACTGTAGCCATTCAGAGAACAAACCTGTGGGGTTTGAGAAAAGAAAGAAGAGAAAAGAAGCATGAGTCGCATGCTTAGGGCCCAGGGAGTTTGTCTGTAGTTCTTTGAGGTGCCCCCTCTCCCAACAGCTTCTTTTTTCTTATCTAGTTTATCCCTTGAGACTTAAGGCAAAGGTATACCAGATTTAGTACCACCCCTGGATTCTGACGTTATTGAGATTGTTTGAGAAAGTGAGGAAATGGAGAAGAACACATATCTCACTTTCTAATAGGTCACAGGCTATGAGCAATGGGTTGGAGAAAAGAAAAATCCTGTACCATATTTTAGTGGCTGACAGGCTATGAGTTAAGATCCCTGGAGACTGTTTGCCTTCTTTGCGGCAGGGGGTGACGGTCTCATTCCCCCACATAGCTTTTACTCTTTTAATAATATGCAGCACCATTTTTCATAGGGGTCCTTGACTATCTCAGATATAGAGTTTGGAACGTTTGCACAGGTGGCTATCATTAGTACAGATGGCTTTATAAGAGAAACATCTACATACATGTACATCAGGGTTCCTAAACACACATACACATGCCCCCCATTCATTTCCACACAAATACATGGGGTGGGGGAACTAGAAGCTCAAGTGAATCACTGTTAACTAATTTAAGAGTGTAGGGACCCTCACTGAAATTGGTTCATCCTAACCTCTGTTTCTGCCCCATGAAACTAAGTTCCGCTCAGTTCTGAGCAGAATTCCAGCTTGCCTTTGTCACCCCAGTTTCCTGGGCTGCCTCTCTGATCACCCTCAGCCATCTATGTAAGCCATCCCAGTAGGCTTGGTGGGGGTGGCTTCCCATTATCAAATAAACCAAGTACTTCAAGGAGCAGAAGAGCTCTCAACCAAATCAATAGAGGATAAATGAAGTTGTCCAAGTAGAGGACAAACCTGGTAGGAGGTAAATAGATGTGTTCACCCTCCAAGTCACGTTATGAAACTTAAACTACTTTCCAAACTCCTGTTTCAGATGATGATGATGGCATCTGACAGGAATATTTGCTGGGAATATCTACCTTGTCCATTGCATGAACGTTGAAGTCATTTTATTTAAGGTTCTTTTTAAAGTTGGGGTAGAAAACCTTCAAGGGACCCAGTCCTCTGCACCTGCTATGAAATTGTAAATGCCAATTTGTCTGAAAGACTGAAAGTGCCCTTGACTAGATAGCTAAGCTTTCTCTCATGTATTAGCATAGGATTTTAAGTCAGCATATGAGAGAGAGAGAGAGAGAGAGAGAGAGAGAGAGAGAGAGAGAGAGAGAGAGAGAGAGAGAGAGAGACTAAAACCCCACTAAGGCATCAGTGATTTCCAAGAGTCGGCTGTGGCTATGGGACAAGAAGGCTGTAACTGATGTGCTAAAAACAGTTTTCTCTTTCACTTCTCTTTCTGGAATGTGCCCCTTTTGTTTTGCTATTCGTGGCTTGGCACCCCGCTCTCCCAGCCTCCCCTGCGGTTGCATTCTGCCCCAGTATTTCCTTTCCAATATTTTGGCTGAATGTTCAGCTTTGTTAGCAGAAATGCAAAGTGAGCGCTTTGGAGCATTACCCAATAAAATCCAATTTCAAACTGTTAGAGCCACCACTTCCCCCGTCCTCTGGGAAATGAGCCTTCAGTTTCTTTGTGCAGCAGGCAGAAATGTTGGAGCCAGAATTACTGCCCAGGACAGAGACTTGCCAAGACCGTCAGATAAGCCACCTGGGTGAGTTCTTAGGGATCACGGGCAAAAGGAGACTTCTTGGAGAGATCCAACTGACTTCTGAAAATTTTAAGCATAGGTGACTTTTATCTCATTTTTTATAAGACATGGATGAAAAGTAAGTAATTCTGAAGGTACAAATATACACATTTAAAGAACTCACATTTTCTTAAGTGAATGATAATGAATATTTTGAGACCAACACAAGCATTGTTAAAACCTTCAGAACATTCCCTTTCACAAAAATGCCCATGTAATAAATATTTAAGCTACTTTATTTTTCTAATACAAAATGAATATTTGTAGAATGCAACAAGAAATCACAGCAGATTACAAATTTTAATGAAAATGCCACAAACATCACAAAATCTAGAAAATAAAGTTTTTTTTTTTTTACCAGTTAAATAGTGAAGCCTAGTAACTTCAGTTTTCAGACAATATCTGATTTTTATAAGTTTATTTGCGAGGAGATAAATACAATAAGGCCCATTTCATTGATAAAGATATTAATGGGGAAGAGGTTAAATGAGAAATGTGTGCGTAAATGCCTTTATCAGCTGGTACCTAACAAAGATATATGATCACAATGCACCAATTCATAAAAAAAAAGAAAATAACAGGTAGACATTGTTCACCTTGAAACTCTGTTCATGCCCCCCTCAGTAAAGATAGCAGGTGCCATCTTTTAGTCAGATAATAAAATAAGTTTGAATAAATAAAAAAGATACTAAGATCTGAAAGAAATATTTACAGTAAGTAATTTTATGTTTAAAATTTGGATAAAGGTTTAAACTTAACATTGTGGCCATGTTGCTGTCATATAACTGAATTGGGAATGAAACAGCTCTTTTCTTGCTCTCCTTTTTACTTTCAGTTCGATTTTCTGAACCTGGATAAAGAAAGGCCATGTTAAAAAAATTAATCATGTTGACATTAATGATCCTGTGATTAAACTTAGATCATAAACTGCAAATACCTGGTTAGGCTGTTTACAAATATTTTGTAAATAAAATCATCACAGAGCATTGTAATTGCTTTCTATGTTCTCAGATTTAATTTTATTTCTGGGTCACAGTAAGGAAAAAAATGACTTGAATGTTATCATATTTAACTCAATGTTACTGAAACATCATAAGCGATTATGACCTTCTTTAAGTCCCTTTTCTTTTTTCCTTTTCTTAGGTA
This sequence comes from Graphiurus murinus, assembly GCA_004027655.1. NCBI lineage: Eukaryota > Metazoa > Chordata > Mammalia > Rodentia > Gliridae > Graphiurus > Graphiurus murinus. Next base: position 27,172 of record PVLC010007999.1, read on the forward strand.
GTAATGATGTATTAATTTTTTCGATATTTCCAATTTTTACTTACCCACAGACTCACTCTGAATAGAAGTGCGATGTTTTAATTGCTTGGTCATATCCATGTATCCTGTTCTCCTCCAGAGAAGTAGATTGATATACATTTCCCAAGTCATTAAAAGATTTTGAGTGTAATGAAAAAAGAAAATGTTTTCAATTATTAAGTGATTTTAAAAATGTATGAAAGACATATAATTTGTCAATGCTAAGAAATCAAGATGCAATCAGTGCATAGAAGACATTTGTAAAAATTAAAAAGAGATCCCTCTCTCGGTGGAAACAGCCTCATTTAGTGAAACTTGGCCATTTCTTGCCCCATCAGTTCAGTGAACAATCCTTATTCTGAGAGAAATAGTAATGGGATTCACCCAAAATGAATAAATTTCAGAGCAAATTACAATTAGGACGCATGTGTGCATTCAGTGAGTATATGTGCTTACTATGTGTCAGGTTCTTAGGCTTTGAGGATACAATAGTAAGTAAAATGAAGTTCCTTCTTTCATAAAATGCTTATCTTTGCTGGGCAGATGAAAAAACAAATGAGTATAATATGGTAGGTTTTGATCCATGCTATGAAGAGCAATGAGAGATAAGATGTGAGGAGAGAAGACACCAGTCTGGGGCATTGGAGTATGCTATTATTTTCTGTGTGAGAGTAGCACTGTCATGAAGACCAGGTGATTTAGGAAATGCACATGTTGGAGGTCCCTGCATTCCAGGCCAAAGAAATGGCATCAAGGACACTGAGGCAGGAGCTGTGCTGCGTAGGAAGAGCTATAAAGGCACCGAGGAGACAGGAGCAAAATGGTGGCAGACTGGTAGGAAACAGAACGTAGAGGTCCTTGGGGCTAAGTTAAAGAAGTGATGGTGGCAAGAATGTTGAGTTCACTTCCGAGTAAGTGGGGAAGCCATTGAGGAACTTTGAAAAGAAGAGAGCTGTGATCCAACATGGCTGTCAAGAGGATTGTGCCTACTATGGTGTGGACAATGAACTAATGGGGCGAAGGGAAGCAGGACTGATGGAGTGATCCTGGAAAGGAGGGTGTCAGACGCTTAGAGGAAGGGATGGAGTGGTCGTAATAAAGGTACTTGCAAGTCGGGTCTTTCAGCTTCTTTCATCTAATCCACTTTAGGCCCGTGAAGTGCTGGAGCTTGTTTGCACTGGCTCCTAAGAGACAATTGTTAAATTTCCAGGAAGGTTGCAAGCCTTTTGTTAAGCAGAAAAGTTACAAAACAAGTTAAATTACATAAACTTATACTAAAATATACTATATTAAGTGAAGGTAATAAATATTAAAACATATAGTAAGTACACCCCTAATTATTTTACTATTACCTATTCCTTAGATTTTTTTTAACATAAAGACATGTATCTATGAATAACATGTCATAATATTATCTACTGGGTGAAAATACCTTGTAATGGTGTGCTACTCTGAGTCTCTTCTTAACTCTGTTTTGAGTGATGTCATGTCAGTAGATTATAATTGGCCACGGTGGGAATATTCTGCATCTAATGTAATACATATCTGCAAACACTAATAGAGTTGATGTATTGTTTTGATGGTTGTCTAGAAGTGGTAGTGAAAATGTTAATCATTTGTATTTAACTTAAAAATGTGTATGTCAAGTGCTGAAGGTGAAAGAGGTTTCAGTTTAATAAATATGATTCTTGTAAGAGTCAGCAATAGTTTGTGAATAGATAAAAATTTACAATTTCTTGAGGAAAAAGAAGTTAGTGGATTGGATGCACCTCCATTTGTAAAACCATGCTTAAATTTTGATGATAGATTAGGTACAGATATGAGTTTAGCCAAAATGTTATCCAAGAATTAATTTTCTATAAGGAACTTACAACAAATATTATTGTATATTTTATTATTATTATTATTTGTGGTACTGAGGATTGAACTCAGTGGCATTCTACCTCTGAGCTACACTCCCAGCCCTACTTTTTATTCTTTATTTTGAAACAGGGTCTCACTAAGTTGCGGAGTGCCTCACTAGGTAGCTGAGGCTGGCCACCAACCTGGATCCTCTGGTCTCAGCTTCCCAAATGCTGTGATTGTAAGCATGTGCCACCATGCCCGGCTTATATTTTATTATTATTTGTAATTTTTTTCTACAGGTTCTAATGTCAGGAAATTTATGATAACATTTTGTATGTTTACATGTATATATATTTTGGTGAGCTGATTTTTAAACACTTTACAAGCATATTTCTTGATTATGTCTCACCTAATTTGGTATGTAGAATTTGAAAATCATATAGACAAACTACATATGGTAAATCAAAACTCAGAAAACCCTCAAAATGGGGGGCAAATGTTCACTTATTAGGAGTGACCACTCAAGAAACAACACTAAGAAAACTCCTTCCTCAAGCCGGACGTGGTGGCGCACGCTTGTAATCCCAGTATTTGGAGGCCAAGACCAGAGGATCTGGGTTCGAGGCCAGCCTTTGCTACCTAGTGAGGCACTCTGAAACTTAGTGAGACCCAGTTTCAAAATAAAGAACAAAAATTAGGGCTGGGGTTGTAGCTCGGAGGTAGAATGCCCCTGAGTTCAATTCCCAGTACCGCAAAAACAAACAAAAAAACCTTCTTCCTCAGTCAAATGTAACCTACTATGGGGGAAGAGAAGAAGCTCCACTCAACCACATAAATCAAGTTGAAGGTGGTTCAATAAAACTCATGCTACTTAAATGGAAATTCTCCTCATCGTTCCATCTTGCATTGCAAATTTTCACACTTGTCTTCTTCACCAAGAAAATCAACCAGAGACAGTGCCCATTAGATTGTTGTCATTTTAATTTTCTGTGAGTTGCAGTCACCCCAAATCAGAACATCCTTAAAGGAAAAGATTAATCCCCCAGTGAACCTGAGAATATACTGTTTTGTACTAGCTGTATTCCACTACTAACACATCCACAGAGTTTTTTTCCAATGTATCCAGCTCCCTGAGAATTTTTTTTCCTTGTTTAAAAATGCCCTTGATATTCACAAGACAAAAATCTATTCGTATATCCTTCCAAAGATGATTTTCAAATAGCTGAAATTTAACAAATTAAAGTCTCTCTATTTTAAAACAAATACCACAGTGAACTCATTCCTTGAGTCCGGAAAATAATGAACAAGCTTTGGAAGAGGAACTAATAAAGGAAACTAGAAAAGTTTAGATAAATGAAAAAAAAAATAGTAGCCAGGTAACCGATCATCAAAATCAAAGATAAATTGTTTAAACTCAGGATTGCAAACCACTTAGGTTGCCCACTTAGGACTCATTCCTTGAAGAGAAGCAGCAGTTGATGATTGGTAAGCCATGATTGTGAACCACATATCACAGCTGCCATCTCTAGTGTTTTGGGAAAAATTGTGACAGGAGCAACAGAAGGCAAATAATCTATCTGCCTTCAAGTGTGTCCATTTGATCCTAAAAACAGTATTGCTTTCAGTAGCCTCTATTCAGGAAGTACTGCATAGGTTATTTTTTGCCTTGTCCTCAACTTTCCTTGTGTATCCCCTGAGGCCTGGCCTCCTCACATGTGGGAGAGGGACCTTCCTAGGATGCAGAACTTGCAGTGTTGAAACAAGGATAGACAGCCAGGCAGGTGGCACATACCTGTAATCCAAGTTCTAAGGCTGAGACAGGAGGATCACAGGTTCATTGCCAGACTAAGCAACTTAGTGAGACCCTCAGCAACTTGGTGACACCTGTTTCAAACTAAAAGGTAAAAAGGAAAGACTGGGGGCATAGCTCAGAAGTAGAAAACCCCTGGGTTCAATCCTTAGTACTGAAATAAATAAATAAATGAGAAAGCTAGGACATGCCCAGGTAGACTGAGGAACCAAACTGATCTTTGAGGTACAGATCACACAAGAGAAAAGCAGGGGCCAGAGTTATTAATGGCTGTGAAAGTAAGAGACAGAATCCAAGAATTGTGAACAGGAAAGAAAGAATGGTAAAAATGAATGAATGGAGTGAATGAAAGAATAAATGAATGAGTGAGCAACAAGCAAGTCCAGAAAATAATGAACAAGCTTAGGAAGAGAAACTAATAAAGTAAATTAGAAAAGTTTAGAGAAATGAAAAAAAATAGTAACCAGGGAACCTATTTTAAGGAGTTCAGCTAAGTTATGTCTTACTAATGGCAATTCAAAGATGAATCTTTGAGCAGAAAAAAATCCTCTTGGGTTGGTATAATCCACTATTTGAAATCTTAGAAACAGTTTCTGAGAATTTTTCCCTTGGTAATTTACATTTGAAAACATTTACACTAAAATAAACATTCTTTAGAATACTGATACAAATACTTTTATCAAAAAACAAAACTGTCATTTCTGAGATATTTTAGGAGGTGTTGAGACATGTGTGCTTCAAAAATCTCCATTTCTCTGAAAGAACTCAACAGGAAAAAAAGTTTACTCAGTGTAGTTGTGAAAATATACCGTAATTATCAAGCTGGGTGTGGTGGCGCACGCTTGTAATCCCAGCATTTGGGAGGCTGAGACCGGAGGATCCAGGTTTGCGGCCAGCCTCAGCTACCTAGTGAGGCACTCCACAACTTAGTGAGACCCTGTTTCAAAATAAAGAATAAAAAATAGGGCTGGGGGGATAGCTTGGAGGTAGAACGCTCCTGAGTTCAATCCCCAGTACCGCCAAAAATAATAATAATAATAAAATATACAGTAATTATCATGAGTGGTTTATTTGAGCCACGAAGAGTAGAAAAATAAATTTACACCCCGATTATGTACTTGGTAGAATTGAACAGCTCCTTCATATGTAGACTAGCTACCCAGGGATCTAGGCAATGCTTACAAATTACTGAGTGCATTACCATAGGTCTTATAAATTTGACTTTCTTGGAAAAAGAGAACATACTTAGTAAATAAAACCATCAGAGAAATATTGCTATTATCACACATGCTCATTTTAATCACTTCAAAGACATGCATATTTTAATTTACCTTTTATATCATTTTAGGTGGTGATTAAAGACTGTAAATAGGTTAGTAAAGCATCCTAATTTTTCCATAGACTTCCACAAACATTTAAAAACAGTTAAAACTGCTCTCCAGAATTCTTAGGCTCAAAGTCACTTTTTTAAGTCTATGAGGAAAACTCAACCCAAAATATATAGAATCAATATTTTATATATGAGTAATGCTTCTAAAAATCTCATCTCTTTACCAACAGATATGAAAAAATGCCTCCAGATAGTAAAAACAGAAGAAACCTAGGTCTCTTATTCTATAAATGAGGTTTGGGGGTTCTCACTGTCATATGTGATGATTCTCACATCACAGCCTGTGTGATTTATGTATTATTCTGTTGATTATTTACTGCCAAATCTACTCTAATAGAACGTCAACTTTCATGGCAGGGACTTTGTCTGTTGTTCACTGATTACCCAAAGAGGTACCTGTAGGTTTTCAGTAATTATTTATTGCATAGATGATACTGGGTATAACAAAAAATGTGCAGCATCCTTCGTGGTCCAGTTTGTGTCATTCCTAACTGAAAAGCCCCGAGCAGTGGACTTTGGATGAAAATAACTAGGACAGCCTTCCAAAGAGAGCTACTGCTGCCCAGGTCCTCACCTCCTACCTTTCTCTCCTGACTTCTGTGCTGATCAAGATTTCCCCCAGCTGAGATGTAATGAGTAATGCACAACCTCCTTCCCCCCTCAAACGCCTTTCCTTTCCTCAGCATTCAAAGGAACATCTAGACATGGGGAGCAAAGACCCTGGAAAAGACTTAAATCCCCAGGCTAAGAAGAATGCATTTCCAACATGAGTCAAAGGAGCTTTGGGATGGGGAGACAGTGAGGATCACCTTGTCCCCAATAACAATCATATTATTTCCTTGGGAAAAGACACTCTAAGTTCAGATCAATCAAAGTCTGGATGATGATTTGGAGTCTGTGTATATGGCATTATCTCTTCTTGCAAGCATTCTGATCAAATTTCCCTATTCTTTCTTGACCATGCTGCCTAAAATTGCAACCTACATCCTACTCAATACTCCCTCCCCAGTCTCCTCACCCACTTTCTTATCAACATCAGACATACCTTGTGTCAGATGCATGTCTTATTAATTTATTCTCTTTACTGCTTATCTCCCTTTGTTTTGTTAGGCTGTAGCTGTGAAGGCATGGGGTTTTTCTATTTGGTTCACCTCTGTCTCCCCAGGGCCTAGAACAGTGCCTGCCACATGATGAATGTTCAGTAATTGTTTATCGACTGAAAGAGTGACAATCAAATTGACACACTGCGTTCTCGGTTTATAAACTATTATGATACAGCTCTTGGTCCACACGGTGGTGTAATGATTTATGGCAGTAATGATTTATGGACTGACTCTCATGTCCTCACTCTCAAAGCACTTGCTCATGGATGTGGCCCAGCAGCACGCATCCCCCGTGACCCCTTTCTGCCTCTAGGCTAGTGATCTATTATACACTTCCTTATTCCACCTAGCCCTTTGCTCATGTCGTTTTCTCTCAGCAGTGCATTAAACTCTGCCCATCTTGATCTTCTAATACACATACCCAGCAGTTTTTCCAAACCTACATCACCGAATCCATCCTATCCATGAGCAGTCAATCACCACAAAAGAAACTACTGTTGGGTAGATGCTGTTACAAAGCAATAGTTTTGAACTGCAGCTTGAACCTCCATGCTGCCTGGTATATAATGGGAAATCTAGGTCAAATTGACTGGGATATGGGATGCCCAGGTAGCTTTTTTGTTTGTTTGTCTGTGAGATTGTCAAGAAGAGATAAGCATTTGAATCAGTAGATAGAGTTAAGGAAATTGTTCTCACCAATGCAGGCAGACATCATGCAACCAACTAGGGGCTTAAATAAAACAAAAAACTGGAGCAAGAGTAGACTTGCTTGTTCATTAGTTGAAGCATCCATTTTCTCCACCCCTTGGACATTGGCATCACTGATTCTTGGGACTTCAGGCTCAGATTAGAACTATAGCATCAGCTTTCCTGGGATTCCAGCTTTTAGAAAATAGATAGTGAGATTTCTAAGCCTCATAACCATATGAGTTGAACTCTCATAATAAAGCTCTTTCTGTCTATCTAGTCATTCCTTCTTGATTATTTTCTCTTGAAATTGACTGCAAAGTGTGCCACTCACATGTTCTCTGTCCTCTTCTTCCCCTATGTAGACAATCCCATGAAGACATTTGCACTTCAACTTCGCAACTTTCCTTGGTCCCCTCCGCTGTTCCTCAAGGAAAAACCTAATTTCACATGCCCAAGAGAAATGGAAACTACTGAGTATGAATTTCCTGCAGATTCACCAGCTCCCAGTGACAAACTCATTTCCTCCCATCCCTGGTCTTAGGCTTTCCGCTTATTTCCACCCTGGGTGACCTAGTTCTCCCCACAGACACCTGACAAGTGTGCCCTATCTGGGGACTAGTGAAGGACAGCATTTTCTATAGACAGCACAGAATGGAGACAGTTCTAAAATAATTGCCAACATATGGTAGCACTACATCAAGTTATATCATCGGAGAAAATCTTAATATTTTCTACTGTCTGAATCACTATCTTCAAAAGAGAAAAACACAATGTGATACACAAACCCTCTAGATTTTTTTATTTTAATTTAACTCTTTATACAAATACCTAAAAAAATATGTTCCTCTCCTTTGCCCCACTTTTAAAAATTAAACCAAGATAATATATGACAGATTCAGGTTATTATATTCATGTATGTGTGTGTATAACATATATATGCATATATATACACATATATGTGTGTTTGTGTACCTACATATGTATATAAGAGCATGACTTCTGATATCAGAAAGTTGTAAGCAATCTAAATGTTTATCCATAAAAAGGATTAAATCAATTGTAATTAATTCACACAATGGGGTTTATGCAACTATTAAGTGGTTAGTTCAAAGATTTATAATGATGTAAAAATGTATTGCTTTTTGAAAAATGAAATTATGTATTAACAATGTTTTGAAAATATACACTCAAAAGAAATACTTCAAAATATTTAGTGCAGTTATTTCTTGGTGATGATATTATAGGGGATTTTAATTTTGTTCTTTAGGTACAATTTTATTTTAGTAATTGTAATAACAAATGGCATGTTTTAGAGTTGCATTTTGAGGCATGTAAACTTTGAGATTCTATTTTGGAAAAAGTGTGTGTGTTTTGCAATATATGATAAGATATAATGGTCAATTTGCATATTAATGTCAGGTAAATTGTATACCATATATGAGAAAAAATAGAAACCATAAAAAGGTATCAAGAAAGCTGGCAAGCAGTTGAATACTCTAGCATTGAGACCAAGTTTCTTTTCATAAAAAACAACTCTTAAATGCTCACTTTTTTCTGTTCACATAAAGACAGATAAATCTCATTCAGTCGTTACTGTATTGTTTTGATGACCAAAACAGGCATTTCCTCTTCCCCATGACAAGAGGGGGCTTTTTAAGCACAGCACGCACAAAAGCCTTTCCTTCTAATTTCCTCATTTTCACATGAGTGAATAATAACCATCCTTCCACCCTGAACCAGATCTCATCCCAATGAGTATTAAAATCCCTTTGGAAAATGTATCGATGCTTCAGTCGTAAGATGCCTTTGGGAAAGTGCTATGGCATAAAGTCTGAAAAAGTCAGAAATCCATCCTTGTTTTGCATGTGGGAGGCAGACCAGCAATCATTTATTGTGGAGAAAAAAAGGTATGCTCTATTGAGCCGTTACAAAAGCTGTAATTTTATTTTGAAGTTCTCAAGTTTTGTTCTCTTGGTTTATGGTTTTTATGCTAAAATTATGGCTTTGTAATAGGTTGTGAGGCATACTTTATGCACTCTCATAATTATAAGCTATTACAGTTCATTCTTTGTATCAGGATGGTTTTATGGACATTTAAATGAAGTTTCTGACAATGAAGCTATGGCTGTAATAGTACTACATTATGACTACACCTGGTGGAACGCAGCCTCTCCTTCTTTCTATTAAAAACCACTGCGAAAGGGAAGGTGGGATTTAAAACCTCAGCTGTTTGCCTCACACTGAGCTCCAGCAGCATGTTTAGATTTATCAATCCATTTGTATTTAAATATCTTATATGCTTTTTGTTTTACTGAGCCACAAAACCATCAAAGAGAAAAATCGCCCTGGTGGTTTCACATTCTTTTTGCCAAGGAAGACCCTTGAAAGTTTGCAAACATAAACCACAATGAGTCATCCCTCCTTTTCCCTGGAGGATCAGCCTACTGGCGTGTTGTTGCATACTCTTTGATGTTTATATATTAGAAAGGATCTGTTAGCACATTTTTCACAGTATTTATGGTATTTACTGTTTGGGGTTTCTTATTTCTGATTCAAAGGCTATTGGAGATGGTGGTCTTATTTGCAATCTCCCTCAATGAGAACACATTTTACCAGCTGGAGTGTTGGCTGAGTAGATTCACGGATATAGTGCAATTAATAACTTTAAATCTCCTATGGGGCAGCAGAGATTTTTATATATGACAAAGTGGCCAAGCTTTTAGCAGCTTTGTAAAGGAATTCCACTGAAGTTGATGTAGAATCACATAAAATAGGAAAGTGAAGTAGGGAGTATCAAATATCTACTCTAAATGACTTTCAAGAAAAATGAAGAAAACCCAATCAAAACAAAACAAAACAAAACAAAAATACAGGAAGAAAACACGATGTGCTCCCACAAAGCAAGAATACGAGAAGCAGCATTTACTTAGGGCTCCTGTAGCCCCTTAATTCTGTCCCTATTACACATAGGAAGTGGAGCCCATATGGTCTTCTATCAACTTGTTCCACACCACTGAGAAAGTATTTATTGCATCAGTGTGAACTAAGTAGTTTTAAATCATTACTGGGGAAATGCAGCATTCTTAAAAAATATATAATGTATTCTTTAAAACGAAGTCAACAGCATCATAAAACATCTCTCCCACATTTGGTTGTAGAAGCCATTTGGCTTCCTTCTTTAGGACTCCCAGTTCTTGCATATTTTAACACCTCCATAAAGCTGTAAGTAGAGGGGTTGCAGGCTGTTTTCATGCAATGCTTTAGAATTCTCTAATGAAGACAAGAACATGGAATTCCAAATCTATTAACAGCCCTCAGTAGATGAAGAAATGAATCCTACCAGTTTGATAATTACCCAAGAAGAATAAAATCTCAGATACCTGACCTAGCTCTCTTCCGAGACATAGGATGCAAGAGTGATGTAGGCTTTTTTTCTGCAGGGAATTATTGCATTTTAATCACCCACATCATAAAAGAGAATCAGTTGCAAAATGTGGGACATTGAAATAATCATTTTGCCTGACTTTGTGCTAAAGGAATTATCTGGTTAATTGCGTGACCATAAGCATGGATTTTGTAGTTAAGGTTATTTTCCTATTAAAGCTATCTTCTGCCATTTTTATAGCCCCAGTGAATTTCATGAAAATTACTTATGTACATCTCTAAAAGAGGACACAACATTTCAAACCAATTAGGCATAATATTTTTGGGCAGTTATTCGTGTTGATTATATTGGTTCATGAGTGGAAAGAGAAGGAAAGACCAATGAATCAAACTGGGTTATTCTAATGTCTACTTGAATTTACAATTTGGAAAATTTAGAAGCCTAATGCTAAGAAAGAAAAGACATTTTCTTTACTCGGAATTGGTTGCATGAGCTTTAGAAAGTATAGCTGGTGATATTGTGAATATCCTCATAGAATTATCTGGCATTAGGAAAGATGAGAATGAGTGGACATTGCACTTTGAAATAGGTATTCAACTTCTCTGGTAAGACTCAACTGGGGAGTGTAGCATTCCAAGCAACTGATGTCGTGTTTCAGGACACATGGGGTAGAGCAAAGCGGGGCCAGCCGCTTTGCCTGTTAGGGCCTAGCGAGAAAGAGAGTGTCGCAGCCGGGCCCACCACTCTGGGGGGTCGGGGAAGCCCCCCAAAAACCAGCACCGGCCGGGAGTCCGGTCAGCGGTCAGGCGGCACCGCAGGAACTCAACTTTATTGGAACACACAATAGTATATATGGAAAGATCAGATAGGGAGGTGAAGCTGGGGAGGGGGGGCCAATGGGAGCAGATCTCCTCACCTATAGCTGCTGGGGAGGGAGGTAGGCCTTTCCTTGACCAACCAATGGCTTCCCTAGGTCTGAGGGGTCAGATTTCACCAAGAAAGGTCAGAGCCTGTGAGTGCCTAATGCCACATAACATGAGGGATCCCTACAGGGGAGTATATTAAAACAAAGAAAAAACAAATATCTAGGTTCTTCACCTGGAAATCTGTTCATCTGTTTCTTTTTTTTTTCAGTACTGAGGATTGAACTCAGGGGTGTTCTACCTCTGAGCTATACCCCCAGCCCTATTTTTTATTCTTTATTTTGAAACCGGGTCTCACTAAGTTGCAGAGTGTCTCACTAGGTAGCTGAGGCTGGCTGTGAACCCGGATCCTCCAGTCTCAGTCTCCCAAATGCTGGGATTACTAGCATGTGCCAACATACTTGGCTCATCTGTTTCTCAGGCCACTTGGCCACTTGGTTCTGCTCATCAGAGAAACTTGAGGACATTTTCTCTAAAACTACCTATAAGGTAAACGCAGTCTCATAACTTAACAAATCTGCGGAACATAGTGGAAAATTGAATGATAAAAAATTGTTTTTAAAATTGTTATAATTAATATAATTACTAAAATTTAATACTAATGCCTTTATAATAAGGATAAATTAATTCCACTAGCTAATACTTCATTCTACTTAATGGAAGATACCTTCACATTCTCAAATTTCAAAATTAAAGAAATTAATAGAATTTATTTATGTCTTTGTTTAAAAAAGAAAGCTTCCAAATCATACATTTCAGCAATTATTTTAAAATATGTATTATCAAATAAATCAAATAATTGGTGTAACATGGAAATTTTAAATTGAGATAGATAAAAAGAGTAAATTAAAAATCATCCATAATCCAATTTCCTAAAATTATCTGCTATTAACTATTCAGTAATATTTCTAGATATTTTTAGTCATAGAATCTTGATTTTAATTCCTTCCTTAAATCTCAATTCAATGTTTTCTTTCTTTTTTTTTCTTTTTTTGTTTCATGTAGCCGAAACATATGAAAGAATATGTTGCCAACCAGTAGAATGAGCTGATAGGAAATATAAAAGGAATTAATGCTATTTATGTTGTCTAGTTCTTTTATATAATTTCATACAATATACATTAAAAACATGTATTTTCATTGTCTAAATCTTTATTCAACTACCATTTAATCTTAGTTTACAATGGATAAAAAAAGCCTATAAAAGCATTGATCTTGGTTTTGCTTTGATTTTTTTCTTAAGACACTAGCCACATCCCATCCCAGTTCTTGGGAGGCTGAGACAAGAGGACCACAGGTTCAAGGCCAGCACTTTAATATAGTGAGGCCCTCAACAGCCTAACAAGACTGTGTTTCAAAATAAAGAATTAAAAGGCCTCAGGGTATAGCTCAGAGGTAGAATGCCTCTGGGTTCAATTCCCCAGTACAAAAGAAAAAGGAAGCATCCATAGCCATAAATCTCCATATGCCCTTTCCCATCCCAGATGGCTCTTTCAACTTCAAATTTACAGGCTGGATCTAGTGCCTGGTAGAGAAAGGCTGTACTCCAAGGACGCAGAAACTAGCATAGGTATTACAGGGTCACAGGATTTTTCTCAATCAAAGATAGGCTGCTATAACTGGTGCTACTTTGTAAATAAGATAGAAACCAAACAGCTCAGAGTAAAATTGGCCACGTTTCCTATGGGAAGTAAATAATAAAGTAAAATAATAATCTGAGAAATATATGTGTGCTTTTTCAAAAAAGACAAACCATATTTCCATGTAATGGTACAACAATGGTGGTTAATGGAGCTTGGGAACTGGGGAGCGAACCATAGCAGGGACTCTATTTATTATCTGGATAAGTCATTTTCTTACTTTAAAATGTAGAAACAAGGATAATCATTACTGCCAATCTGATTAACATACCACCTTGCAGCCAGGCGTGGTGGCGCACGCTTGTCATCCCAGCATTTGAGAGGCTGAGACTGGAGGATCTGTGTTCGCGGCCAGCCTCAGCTACCTAGTGAGGAACTCCGCAATTTACTGAGACCCTGTTTCACAATAAAGAATAAAAAATAGGGCTGGGGGTATAGCTAGAGGTAGAATGTCCCTGAGTTCAATCCCCATTATTGAAAAATAAATAAATAAAATGTAGAAACATATGGAAAGAAATCTAACTAGAAATCAGAGTGTCCACATTTTAATGAAGTCTTGAGCAGCTTGGGTCTCTTTTCTACTTTAAATTAGTATTTTTTTTAATGAAAAGGGAAAAATACAGAGGAGATGTCTTTCTGATGATTAGCTTTTAACCTGTATTTCTGAAATGGGCTATGGTCTGTGTAATCCATTATGTAAGTGAATCAAGATAAATCATATTTTTTTTTCCTTAATAAAGGGGAAAGGGGTAAGTCGCTTAGAAGTCTTGAAACATGAATTGTGCCAATTGGTCCTTTGGGAAATATCTCCAGATTAGAAAGTTTAATTCAAATGGATCCCCTTGGGAAACAGTGAATCTCATTGCTTAATACGCATAAGAGAAATTTTCTATTGTACAGAGGCTGTTGTCAGAAAGGATAAGGGTATGCTGCAGAGTTTTACAGCTAAGATCCTTAAGAGGGAAGGATGACATTGCTGACTAGCAAAGAAAACTCTCTGTGTACCCAGGCTCCTCACTGAATCTTTGAGGCTTAGTTGAATATTTGCAACCTGTATATTTTAAGTTCTTCTGAAAGAATACACTGATAATTGTATAGTTATTCCTGTAACAAAGAACTAAAAAAAAAAAAAAAAACTGATGAAAATAGAGTTACAAGCTCTGTATGCTAAGGTTGAAATATTACTTCCTTGATAGAAAATCCTAGAAGTCTCAGGATCTTGCTTTGTCAGTTGACTTAAAATAGATGAAAGGAACAATTCCTCAAATCTTGAGGGAATGGTAGTTAAAACTAAAGACTCTGAAAAATACACTATAATTAGGAAAAAAATTATCTATATAAATTAAGAACTTTTGTATACCTTGCTCCTATAATTACTGTGTGGCACAAAGGCACACACATTTTGCCGTGACTATATCTCTAAAGTCAAATGTCTTTTGACTTGAACAGGAGTTGGAGCAAAGTGCAGAAGCAATAGAAATATCACTCGCTGTGATTTGGGGATATTACAATTTTTACAGAAATGGGCTTCGCATTTCTTCCTGCAGAAATCTAAAGGGTGTCTTTGAGTAATGAGAGCTGAGTAAAGAAATACTAGAGGACAGAAGACGCAGCAGAGGCATTTCCAATTGTGTACATCAGCTCTGTTAATTATGCTCAAAACAGACTGACAATTTACCCATGTTGGCTCCATGGAGCAGCAATAAACACTAAACACAGGTGGCTATGCTTGACATTATTAAGTACTACTGAGCACCTATCACATTCCATGCTGTGTCCTGTGCATAATAAAGGTATTGTTTAAGGATTTTTTTTTCCTGAAAGATAAAAGGTTCAGGATGACCCTTTGAATCACTGCTGACACATGTAGACTTAGCTGGGATCCTGATTCATTTTCTTTCTTACCAATTTTTTTTTAACGAGCAATGTCATAAAGCAATAATAACTCTGGGGCTTGCCTTTTGATTCATCCTAAGGATACATGTTCCCAGGACACACTGTGTTATGGTTGGACATGTAAATGTTCTCAGAAAAGTTCCTGTGTTGGCAACACAGAAATGTTCAGAGGTGAAAGAATTGAATCAGGGGTCTAACCTCATCAGTGGATAAATATGTTGATAGAGTATTATCTTGAACACACTAACTTGGTGGTCACTATGACAGATAGGATATGGCTAGACGAGGTAGGTCACGGCAGGTGTGACCTCAGGAACTCTATCTGTCCCTGGTCTCTTCCTCTTTCTACTTTCAACTGCACTGAGCAGCTGTCCTCCACAGCAAGCCAATTAGACTGATCCTCTGAAAGCATAAGCCAAAATGGATTTTTCCTCCTCTAAGTTGTTCTCATCAGGAATTTTGGTCATTGCAAATGAAAGCTAACTAATACACTGTGTTTATGTGTATTTATGATAACTTAGTATTTTATTATTCTGTTGTTCATGTTTTAGATACACATTGGAATATGTTTGTAAGCTCTCAGCTATTTCTCTTAATCTGGAACTTCAGGAAGGGGGTCATTGGATGAATGATAAATGAAAGCCAGAGTTCTGTAACCATACTGAACCCAATTCTGATTCTGATTCTAATACTTACAATGGTGTGACAGTAGGAAATCTGTCTCTGAGGCTGAGTTTGCTCTTTTAGAAAATAGGGATGATAACATCTATCTCATAATTAATTAATTAGAGGTGTTATAATCATAAGATAAGAATATATGTAAAGAATTGCATATATTACTCTTCAGTAGACACGGGATATATTGGGAAATGGTGTTTACTTTTCTACTTCCCCATGGATGTAAAAACACTCGGTTCCAGATGGAATGTACAACATACATTGGTAAGAAGGCTGCTGTGTGATGGGACTGTGGTCCACAGCTCCCTGTGTCTCTCTGGGGCTGGGCAGGGTCAGAAATAGAGTATTCAAGTGAATCAAACCATTGGAGTGCAGCATTGAATCCTGTCTTCATTCATGATTTACATGTTTTGTTTTTTGCGCATTTTGGCATTCATTTTTTACTTTTAAATTTCACATTACGATATCCCTTATCTTGATGACTGAAATTTGCGGCACCTCCTTAAATTATACCTCCAAGGTGAATTCCTCACTTGTCTCACTCTAGTCCCAGCCCTAGTTTCTGAGTCACACATTCCCCTCTGTCTTCATGCTTGCACATTTAGAAAGGTGTGAGCCCCTTTCCACCCTGAGCTGGCTTGCATTATGGCTTGATAATGAAGCCAGCTTTTTCTCACTGGATCCCTGGTTTGGCAGTCCATGAATGAAGTTGCAGACCACAAAAATGTAGGTGTAAGAGTATTAAGCTTTATTTTAAGCCAAGGAAAAACAGAAAATAGAATAGCTCCCACACAGAGTAGGGGACATAAAAGAAAGAAGTTAGTAAAGGTTCGATGAAGACCAGTTTTTAATCTCTTTCATAACTCCCATTTGCCTTTGATTAGTCTAACTCAGATCTTATCTGGTTTCAATCCTTCAGTTACATCTTCTCTATTCTCAGTTTTTTTTTAGAGTCTAGTTTCAATCCCTAATTTGAATCTGTACTCTCGTGGAGTTTGAGAGACTACTTTAAGATCCTCATGCCATCCTTTTGGTGCGGCTGATTCCCCCATCCTTCTCCTTGATTGTTCTTGGAATTTGTGTACACTGGTAGTTCTCAGAATTCAGCCAGTGGAGCCAGATGTGGTGGAAGTGCACACCTGTAATCCCAGTACTTGGAAGTCTGAGACAGAAGGATCACAGGTTCACTGTGAGCCTCAGCAACTTAGTGAGACCCTCTACCACTTAGTGAGTCCCTGTTTCAAAATAAAGTGGGACTGGGGGTGTAATTCAGAGGTAGAATGCCCCTAGATTATTCAATCCCCAATACCACACAAACACACACACACACACACACACATCAAACAACCCCCCCCCCCAAAAAAAATTCAGCCAGTGGCAGGGAATAAGGTCTCCTTTTAACTTGTACTGTCTCTATTTGGCCATCAGCTTCCTTGAATATATTTCCCTGTTTCTGTTCTTTTTACAGATGGTTTCTTTGAATTCTTCTTCTGCCCTAAACTGCCTCACCATTTTTAAACTTTTCAATAGGCTCAGCGGATCATTGCTAACTCATCAGACCACTATCCATGGTCATTAGTGAGTCTTCTTGTGTTGTAGAATTGAGAGCCACTATGGCACTCACTATGAGCCACTGTGTCCCCCCCCCCACACACACACATTCCTGGACATCCCTGAACTGAGTTCCACAGTAAACCTACCCAACCCTAGAGAACATTTCCAAGAGATAAAGTGATCAGAGTTCTTCAGTGCCTCAGAACATTTAAGAGTTCATCCTGTATCTAGTTACAACTCACTGCACCTTGTCTATGAAGAGCTGGATTCTGAATTCTAATAGAAATAATGAACTCTCAAACTAAATTTCATTCTCTGAGAAGATTAGGCACTGGAATCTTACTGGCATGATTCTTATGGAATGCTCTCCATCATTCAGCATTATCATAACTCTGATTGCCATCATTTAGTGTTAGCCCGGTTTGATAAGTTAAAAAAAATTGAGGGACAAAAGGATTGATGTATTTTTAACAAATCCCAGGGGAAATTAGAATCAAATCTATAACAGGTATTTACAGCTAGAGGTAACTTTTACTGGTTAAGTTTTTTAGTCCTTTTCCCAAGCCTGGCAATATCCTTCTTTAAAGTGACCTCTGATTTGCATGTTTAGAAAGAGGAAAATGCATCATAATTTTTTCAAGTGATGTTATCTAGTCCTGCCCACAGATACCCACCTACTTGCTGTAAAGTCAAAGGTCTGCATATTGATCTGGCTATAGGGGGGCCAACTGTCCTGGGTTTTGCACCAGGAAAGTCCTGCATCTCTGACAACCCCAAAGTCCCAGGCAAATATCAGGTTGGTTGGTTACTCCCCTGGCTAAGCAGAAATGTCCTGTACATTGCAAATGCACACTGATTTCCATATTATTCTTCTTTGCTGTACCGAAGACAAGCACAGGATGAATTGCATGAAGAAGAATTGTATTTCACTTGTCCAACAACAATCACAAAAAGTAATAGGACAAGAAGTTAAAGGTACTCTAAATATATATTATGGAATTGTACCTATAGAACAATCTGTTTAAAACACACTAGATCATGATAATATTCTGGGTGCATCTCTGTGCTCCCCATTGCCTCTTGCCAGTTAACACTTGAAGCTCATTCATTAATTTCATAAATCTCAACTGACCACCTCTATGTGCTATTCCTTGTACAATTGTCAGGACGACTGAGACAAAGACAGTTCAGGCTTGTGGTTCAGAAAGAAAGACTAATAAAAATAAATTGGTGCAGCGCAGATTAAGTGGTGCTATGCTGAAGGCTGTACAGCTGGAGCCAAAATGAGGCAGAGTTAAAATTTAACTGTACTTCCAGGATTATCTTTCCTAAATTGGCCAGTATGTTCCAAATTTCGAAGTCTTTTCTTATGCTCTGCTAGGACATATTCCACTTCTGCACATCTCAAAATTCCACACATATGTCCTTCATAACCTGCCTTAAAAGGTTTAAGAAATGCATCTTAACCACTACATAGAATTTGCTGTCCATTTGTCAAAAGTTCCATAACTACAATTTTTTATTATGGCATATTTAATAATGCATGTATATGGGCTACTTAATTTAAAAGAGATGTTTACTTCACACTATAAACCAAAGTAGAAATAAATTATAGCTCTAATAATTTAAAAATACAAAAGGGATTTTAGATAATGGAGGAGAAACCCCAGTGGAACAGGGGAAGTAGACTAAGGGAGGGTTGATTAATGAAGGAAACATTTCCATTAATGTTACGTACATATGTGAGAATTCCAATGACAAACTCAGTATCATGTATAGAGAAGGGGAGAGTAGGGAGGGTGGTAGGGGAAAGTCCACCAAGTGCTATGTGCATGTATGTCATTGTCACTACTGAACTACGTTATGATGTGAGACTATAATGCACCAATATAAGTATTAAAAAAATCTGAACACTAATAAATAAATAAATAAATATCAACAGGACACTATGAGGCATGATTCAACTGATAATAGAATGGAGAAGAATTTTATAAGCATTATGGTAATAGGGGAAAATCACAAATATAAAATGTTAGAACCATGGTTGCATTTAATAAAAATCCAAATCAAATTCATTTAAGCTAAGCAAAGAATTTATTATATGGATCTTAAGAGGTAACGTCAAGCAAGGATGGGCCTGCATGCTGAAATAACTGGAGGTAGAGATCTGAACCCCATTAAGATCTTTGTTGAGAAATCTCAGCTTTCTCTGTGTGTTGCCTTAATTCTCATTACTGAACAGAGCTCCTTCCATTTCCCTGAGTGATGTGGTAAAAGGCAGTGTAATGTCATCTGCTGAGCTTTCAGCCTGTGACTTAGGGACTCCAAAGAGTGATGGTCTATCTTTCTCATGGTGCTGGTACAAAATCACAGCAGAAAACAATAGCCTATGTTGAACACTCAACTTTCACCATGGAGTAACACAGCAATGCCTGCCTTGACCTCAACCATGTTATGAAAGCATGAGTGAGAAACAGTGTCCAAAAGGTGGAAAAAGATAGAATTACATAAAACTGGGACACTTTCATGACCTGAATAAAAAGGTTGAATGAAAATAAAAGATAGAAAAGTATCTAAGATGGTTGTGGGAAGAGAGTTTCTTTGCTTAATGTGTAAATGCATGAGATAAACATGGACCACCCACTCAAAATGGTCAAGACAAGGATGAAGAATGAATAAGAAGAGAAATACAGTGAAATACAATAGAGCAATGTGAGGAAATGTTCAGATTCATTAGTAATCAATGCAATGTGAATTTAAGTAGCCATCAATTGTGAAGTTTTGCCTAGGGATTTCTTGTTATTTATGAGACTTTAGAAGTTTAGACAAATGTGCATACAATGGTATTTTAGTAACTATTACAATGAAAAATGTCAAAAAGAAAAAAAATACTAGATGCATTTTATATGGAATATAATTCTAATATATTTTTATGGATAGCAAAAAAAAAAAACAATAAGAAAATCTAAACACTTAAATCCTGTTATTGTTAACCCTCTGATTGGTAGAAAATTAAGTGATGATTATTTCTTCATCTTTACTTTCAAAACTTTTGAAAGTATACTTGAATTACTTTCTGGAACTATTATAAATAATGTCCTTTCAAACTTTTTAAGTTTAAAATATTTCTACTTTGGGGGTGAATTTAGAAATAATGTATGCATTTAAAAATTTATATAAAATAATGAAAATGTGAACACTCATGTCAAAATATCTGAAATAGAACCAAACCTATATAGAGAAGTAAATGTGTAAACCAAATACTTCAATAAATTTTTAAAATGTAGATACATTTATAAATTTCAACATCAAAGTGACATAAAGTATAGATTGGTTGTAAGGAGAAAGGAGAGAGCCACAAAAAAAATCACATTGATAATATTTTCTGATATCTTAAAAAGATAACCTGATTCTTGGCATTTATTATGAGGGGAAGGATTACTGCTTCCTTATGCCAGATATTTATCATGTTTTGCTTAGCAAAATAATATGAAAATTAATATGGCTGATATTCTACCTCATGTTTTAAGAACTTTAAGCTTAAATGAACATTGAAATATTTATATAACAGCTCAAGCATTTAATTCTATAGTTAGAATTATATCAGTAAATACTGAAGATGAATAAAGAGAATTTCAAAACAAGGATTGAAAAACAACAAATGAATTTTAAAAGCCGGTTTAAGGATTACAAATTCAAGAATGGGTTATTGTTTAAAAATATAATACCATGTATATGAAGGAGGAAAAAATAGAAGGAAGAACATGTTGACACAGAGATCAATGGAACTGACTAGAAAACCCAGAAATAAATCTATACATCATCAGTCAGCCAATCTTCTCCAAGGATGCCAAAAAACATAGGCTATATTGGACAGTCTTTTCAACTACAGGTGCAGAGAAAATTGGATATCAATCTGCAGAAAGATGAAACTAGGCT
The DNA here is from genome assembly GCA_004027655.1 of Graphiurus murinus. Classification (NCBI taxonomy): domain Eukaryota; kingdom Metazoa; phylum Chordata; class Mammalia; order Rodentia; family Gliridae; genus Graphiurus; species Graphiurus murinus. Next base: position 48,043 of record PVLC010007999.1, read on the forward strand.
CCTAACTCTTATCACATATAAAAAATATATATCTTGTAAGTACATCATGCTCATTAGGGTGTCTAACCCTGTTGTACCCAAGAAATGTATAAAAATCCATGCTAAAACGAATAAAAAATTAAAAAATAAAGTTCAAAAAAATATATATATATCAACTCAAAATGGATCAAAGACCTAAATGTAAGACCTGAAACTACAAAACTGCTACTAGAAAGCATAACAGAACCCTTCACGACATTAGTATATAAGCTGGGCGTGGTGGTGCATGCTTATAATCCCAGTACTTGGGAGGCTGAGACAGGAGGTTCATCACAGGTTCAGGACCAGCCTCAGCAACTTAGTAAGGCCCTCTGCAACTTAGTGAGAATCTGTTTCAAAGTATAAAAATAAATAGGTAAAATAGAGCTGGGGGTGTAGCTTAGAGGTAGAATGCCTCTGGGTTCAATCCCCAGTACCACACACACACACACACACACACACACACACACACACACACGACGTTAGTATAGGCACTGAATTTTTGGGCAGGAAAACAAATTCACATTAAATAAAAGTAAAAATAGACAAATGAAATTTTATCAAACTAAAAAGCTTCTGCACAGCAAATTAAACAATCAACAAAGTGAAGAGATAACCTGCAGATTGAGAGAAAATATTTACAAACTATTCATCCAACAGGGGATTAATATGGAGAATATACAAAGAACTCGGAAAGCTTAACAGCATGAAAATTAATAATTTTATTTTAAAATGGGCAAATCATATGAATAGAGATTTCTTAAATCAATGGCTAAAGAGTATAATATAAAAGAATACTCAACTTTACTAATGATCAGGAAATTCAAATCAAAATGACAAAACTTGAAATACCATCTCACTCTGTTAGAATGGCTGTAATCAAAAAGACAAAATACAACAAATGCTAGCAAAGATGCTGAGAAAGGAACTCATATATACTGTTGGTGGGGATGTAAATTAGTACAGTCATTGTGGAACACAATGTTTTTTTCATCAAAAAACTAAAAATAAATATTTTAGGGTTTTTTTCTTCAGAAAACTAAAAATAAAACTACCATATGATCCAGCTATGCCATTAGTGCTTGTATATCAAAAGAAAATGAAATCAACATGTTGAGTATACCTCTGTACTCCCATGGTTATTGGAGCACTTTTACAATGGTCAAGATATGGAGTCAGCCTAAGTTTTCATTAATGAATGAATGGATAAAGAAAATGCGATATGCATATACAACAGAATACTATACAATCATAAAAAGAATGAGATTCTATCATTTGCAGTACCATGGATGGAACTGGAAGGCATTAAGTTTAGTGAAATAAAGCAGGTACAGAAAGATAAATACCATATGTTCTCATTCATATGTGGAAGCTGAAAGGATTAATTCCATAGGAGAGAGTAGAATAGTGTTCACTAGAGGCTAGGAAGGTTAGCAGGAGGAGGAAAGGAGAGAAAGAAGTTAATGTGTACCAAAATACAGTAAAATAGGAGAAATAAGTTCTAAGGTTCTATAGCACAGTAAGGTGACTATGGCTAATAATTTATTATATGTTTGATAATGAACTTGAATACAGAAGTTTGAGGCTTCCCAACACAAGGAAATGACAACCGTTTAAGGAGATAAAAAATGCTAATTACTCTGATTTGATCATTACACATTGTAGACAGTTATCAAAATATCACACTATTCGCCAGAAATATGCACAATAATTATGTCAATTAAAACATATTTATGTAAAAAGGAAAGACAATGCAAATAAAAGTTGAAATAGGAGAGCTATGTCAAAGGCAGCATAACAATTATATAATAATGAATAATTATATCACAAATAATTAAAATCATGCTGAAGTGGATAAAATATTCAAAAGATGAAATATTTTTTATTGAGAAAGCCTATAGTAAATTACTAAAATATATTCAAGAATACAAATATATAGGGAGAAAATTTTAAAAATTAACCAGTCAGGCACAGTGATGCACACCTATGATACCAGTACGTGGGAGGCTGAGACAGGTTTGTGACCAGTTGCAGCAACTTAGAGAAACTTTCATCAACATAGAAAGACCCTGTTTCAAAGTAAATTTTAAAAAGGATTGGGAATGTAGCTCAGTGGTATAGTGCCCCTGGTATAAAAGTAATCGAAGAACTATTTATAGAAGCATCAGAACTACATAATTTTACTAATGAATTGTTTTAAACTCAAGGAAACTTCTATATATTTCCAGGACATAGAAATAATTAGAAAACCAACCTTTGCATTTTATTAATCTAGATAACTCTAATGACAAAATTGACAAAGCTAACACATCTAAGATATACCACCCTCATTTGCTAATAAAGATGCAAAATGCTTCATAAAATGTCAACAAATCAAATTCAGGAGTATATTGATAAAAAAGTACTCTCAAATATCAATAATATCAAAGTGATCAAATATCATTTACCCCAGAATTGCAAGATGAGCCAATGTAAAGAAATGTATTCATGTAAAATATCTCATTAGAAGGGCAAATTGAACTCTTAAAAATGTTTAACAAAATTCAATGCATATTGTCTGAGATATGAATATAAATTATATTTATTTTAATTTGAATTCCAAGTAGTATATTAAATTAATGATACAATATCTATTTCAATCCAACCTGCAAACCATAGGTAATAGTTTAATAGTAGAGGCATTTCAATTTAAATTATGCACTAAATAAGAAGACTCGCTCTCATTTTCTTCCTCTGAAAGTTCTAGCCAATGAAATAAGCAAAATAGAAATGATGGGTATTTGAAGATGATTACATTATGAGAAGTAAATGGGAACTTAATGTATTTAATAATAGTGCATAAAATCAAGTTGATGTAAATATGCATGCACAAAGAAAATCAATAATAACAAAAAAGCAAATAGTATAAAAGGTCCAAATCAACTGAAAAAACTTAGGAAACAGGAACAAAATTAAGGTGTAATTTATTTTTGAAAGTTATAAATATAATATATAAGTGTCCCATGAACTTCCTTAGGCAATGTGGTGGTTAGATTTGGATGTCCCCGAAGAGCTCATGTACTAAGGTTCAGAGGTGGTATAATGAAGCCATGAGGGTTGTAATCTCATCATTGGATAAATCCACTGCAATGGAATTTCTAGGTGTAAACCTAGGCCTGTGCGATGTGGCTGACGGAGGTGGATCCCTGGGTTGTGGGCTTAGGGACTGTGCCTTTTTGTCTTTGAATCCCCTTGCTTGAGGGCTCTTCTGCTTCTGGCTTCCATGATATGAGAGCAGAGCCCTTGCTCTCTCCCTCTCTCTGCTTCCTACTACCATGCCTGGAGCTCCACACACCCAGCCACACATGAACTGAACCTGAAATTGCCAAGAGGTGATAGGCAAATAAATCATCCTTCCTCTAAATTGTGTGGTCACGTCTTTTGGATTATAGCAATAAGAATATTGACTGAGAGGGGCAGATAGGATGCTTTTCTTTTCTATTCTTTTTTTTTTTTTTTCCTTTGTGGTACTGGGGAATCAACCCAGGGGCATTTTATGTCTGAGCTACAGACCCAGCCCTATTTTTTAAAATTTTGAAACAGTGTCTCCCTAGGTTGCTAAGGTTGTCTTTGAACCTGCAATCCTCTTGTCTCAGCCTCCCATGTATTGGAATTACAGGCCTGTGCCACCATACCCGGCTACAATACTTTCCAATATTTAAAAAAGAACTATAGGTTTAATGGTAATCTCAAGAAAATTCCAATTAATAGATATGTAAATATTTTCAAGAAAATATTGTATACAAAGAATAATCAGTCTCTAAAGGAAGAGTTATTTACCCAGGAAATATAAAAAAAAATATTAACAAAATGCAATACTACATACACAGCGGCAGGATGGTCAATGAATGGAAGAGTCCAGAAATTAAATTATATAGTGATTCAATATATGGCAAAGGTGCTTAAACACATTAGTAGGAAATTATAACTTATATGCATGCATATAGCATATATGTTTATTATTATATATAACATAGATAGCTGTATTAGCTTTTCCTCTAATACCATGCACTGAAAGAAATTTCAAATGGGTTAAATAAATTACAAAAAAAGTCATAAAACTTGAACAGAAATTACATAAGTGAACATTAATAAATTGTGTGGATAGAGGAGACATTTTTTATTGTAAATAGTCCAACACTCCCACATAGGATAGATTCTGTTATTGTAACAAATAGTGTCATCCCAAAATAGAGGCTTTAAAATAAGCAAAAATGTGTTCTTGCTGAAATGGCTAGAGTATGTCTCTTGGCAGGCTCTGCTGCACATGGAGTCCCTCTGGACCCCGGGCTGATGGAAGAGCTGGTACCTGTGCACTGGACCAGTCACTGGACAGAGGGAAATGGGGAAGAGCTCTGGGGATTATCTCACTGGCACTAAGTGACAAAGGAGACTTCTGCTCACAAGTCACTGGGCAGAACCAGGCACCCACTGCCATCCGGTTCCAAGTTAGGTGCATCCAGCCAGGCATTGAGAAAGGAAAGGACCAGAATTATTAGTAATGTTTTGTGCTTCAAACCAATCAATGTGTTTGACATTATAAAAATGTAAACATGATCTTCCTAAAAGTCTAATCAGCATTTAGAGCTAAATTTAAAAAAAAAAACTGTGAAAACATTAGTAATAAAAAAAATCAAATGTTTTATATCCTTCAGGGTAGTAAAGTAACATTTCAGTAACAATGTGATCTGAAAATATTAGGGAAGGTGAAGGACAAGAACAAGTACTTTAAAACTACAAGCCGGGCATGTTGGTGCACACTTATAATCCCAGTATTTGGGAGGCTGAGACCAGAGGATTGGGGTTTGCAGCCAGCCTCGGCTACTTAGTGAGGCCCTCTGCAACTTAGTGAGACCCTGTTTCAAAATAAAGAATAAAAATAGGGCTGGAAGTATAGCTCAGAGGTAGAATGTCCCTGGGTTCAGTCCCCAGTATTGCAAAAAAAAAACAAAACAAAACAAAAAAAACCTACAGACATGCAATCTAATCTATAATAATAAATAAATTTAAAAAATTAAGCTTGCCAGTATTCAAAGGAATGCAAATTAAAGTAATAATAAATTTTTTCTATCACAAACTCACAACCATATGGATTCTGAGCAAGGTTGCAATTCAATTAGAATTAGGCAATTCTACACTGTAAGAATGGGTTGTTCAGCCTTGGCTTTTGCATGTCACTTTAGCATATAATAAAAGTCTACACTGTATGAACTGTGAACTACTATGAGCTAATAATTACACTTAAAAACACTTCTCTTTCACTAAAATCTAGGGAAGTACCAAGTGTCATTCATGATAGGATTCATAACAGGGAAGAGCTCACAACTTACTTTAAGAATTGGGGTGGATAAGGAAAACATGACATATCCTTACAATGTAATGTTACACAACTGTTAAGAACCGGGGATGTTTTCAAGGAGAGATGCCTATGGTGAAGTGCTATGTGGAAATGACAGGAGAGAATACAGTAGTATAATCTTAACTATTTCATTACCAAAAAATTCAGGTATGAATAGAAAAAAGATGAAAGAAAATTCACCAAATTTTTCATAGTGATTCTTTTGTAGTGATATGATTGTGCCTTGTTGTTGACCTTCTTTTTTTCCTATTTATTTATTTGTATTTGGTACTAGGGATTGAACCCAGGGACTTTCTACCTCTGAGCTATTCCCCCAGCCCTTTTTATTTTTTGTTTTAAAACAGCATCTCACTAGGTTACTGAGAGTCTAACTACATAGCTGAGACTAGCTTTGAACCTGCAATCTTCTTGTTTCAGCCTCCCAAGTACTGAGATTATAAGCATGCACTACCACATCTGGCTTCTTCTCTCTTTTTTTAACTCTTTACATAATTTATAAGCATATGTATATTTTGAAATAAATGATTCCAAATAAAAAATGTTGACACACACACCAGACAGCAACACTCAGAGGGGGAGCTTAGAGTACAGTGCATTTTTAAATATATGTAAATGAGCAGTTAAGTGGACTTTCAGATTTTTGTGTTTTTAAAATAAAGGGTGTATATTTCCAAAAGTTCCTGTTTTCAGCATTCCAAACACAGATCCCTCTCTGAGGTGACTTTCAGCTATGCTTTGCTGGTGATTAGCTTGCTATTTTCCAGGATGGGCAGATTAGTGCAGTTTTTCTCTCTTCATCTGGGACCTCACTACTTCACAAAGAGATTCTCTTCTCTGAGAAAGAACCTCTGTCGAGCTCATTCATTATGAATGTCCACAGGAGCTCTCATTTTCAGCTCATAACATTGGATTTCAGTGTAACTGAGTAACTTATGAGGGCACATACCACTGGAACCTTCCAGACTCTAGAACAGAATTCCATTGTGTGTATATCCCATGATTTTGCAATCCATTCCTCTGTTGATAGACATCTCAGCTGGTTTCATAGTTTGGTCATTGTGATTGTGCAGCTATAAATTTAGATATGCATGCATTACTCTGGTAGTCTGGTTTCAATTATTTTGGGTAGATAACCAAGAGTGGTATAGCTGGGTCATGTGGTAGGTTCATTCTCATTCTTCTGAGGACATTCCACACTGTTTTCCAAAATGGGTGCACTAATTTGTAATCCCACCAACAATTTATCAAAGTTCCTTCTTCTCTACATCCTTGACAGTATTTATTATTGTTTGTGTTTTTAATGATCACCATTCAAATTGGGGTTAGGTGAAATCTCAGAGTAGTTTTGATTTACATCTCTCTGATTGCTAATGATGTTGAACATTTTTTCATATATCCATTGTCTATTTGTATTTCTTCTTTAATGAGGTGTCCATTTACTTCACTTGCCTATTTTTTATTGGATTATTTGATTTTGGGGGTTGTTTATTGAGTTCTATGTATATTCTAGATATTAGTGCTCTTTCAGAGGAGGAGTTGGCAAAGATCTTTTCCCACTCTGTCCACTCTCTCTTAAGTTTCTTGATAGTTTCTTTTCCTGCGCAGAAGCTCTTCAGTTTAATGCAATCCCACATATTAATCTTCATTTTAATTTCTTTTGCCTTTGGGGTCATACTGAGAGTATTTTTACCCATGCCCATATGTTGGAGTGTTGGTCCTATGCCCTTTTCAAGTAATAACTAGAATTGCAATGGAGATGACAAAGGAAGATGAGCTATGGTAAATCTCTATTTTTTTACTCTGTCTCATACTCTTAATTTCTTTTTGTTTTAATCTGGGTTTACATACAAGATTCTATAGCCTGCTTGGATGTTCCAAAATACTATTGCTATCTAAAATACCATTTTCTATACAATTTTAATGGCAGTAAATGAAAAAGATTGTATTAAAGCATTTTTGCTTATTTACAAATACTTCAATACATAGAAGTATACAAAGATTTTTTAAAAATTGCATAAAGAGTTAAACAAAAGGTCAACAACAAGACGTAATGCACAATCATATCACTATGAAAAAATTACCATTAAAAGTTTGGTGAGTTTCTTTTATTCTTTTTCTATTCATACTTGAATTTTCTTTGAAGTTAAATAGTAAAGCAGGTGTGGTGGCGTACACTTGTAATCCTGGTACTTGGGAGGCTGAGACTGGAGGATCCAGGTTCGTGGCCAGCCTCAGCTACTTAGTGAGGCCCTGTTTCAAAGTAAAGAATTTAAAATAGGACTGGAGGTGTAGCTTGGAGAAGGCCCCTGGGTTCAATCCCAGTAATGAAAAAAAATTAAATACTACTATATTACCTCCTGTCATTTCCATAGAGCACTCTGTCATAGAAAATATGAAGAAAGGAAAATAAGAGAATATATTGAAAGATGGCTTTTTTTTTCTTTGTACTGGAGACTGAACCCAGAGGAATTATACTTCCAAGCTACACCTCCAGCCCCTTTGTAAAATTGTTTTTTGTTTTGAAACAGGATCTCACTAAGTTGCTGAGACTGGCCTTGAATCTGTGATCCTCCTGTCTCAGGCTACCAAGTACTTGTATTACAGCCATGAGCCACCATGTCTGGCTAGGATATTGTATTTCAAAATATTTTCATTTCCCTCAGAAACTTAATGAGATCCTGTTTCTAAATAAATTGAAAAAATAAAAATGGCTAGGGGTATATCTTGGAAATAAAATGCCTCTGGGTTCAATCCTCAGCATAAAAAATTAAAATAAAAACAAATATTTACATCAACTATCAAGGACTTACACCCTACCTACACCATATATTTAAGATATGATTGACTAAAAGATGCTTTTTAATAGAAAAACAGATCATCTTCATGTGTAGATTTTTTTTTCATAAATGGTAAGAAGGCAGTAAGAATTGATGCTATACATTGAACACTAATTTCTCAAAAAGCAGTGTCCTAATTGGGATTTATGGTTCTGATCAAGAATCTGTCTAACTTTTTAATAAAATTGCCAGAACAACAATATTAAAGACTGCAAATTGTTATAACCAGTCCCAATGAAAGCAGATCTCTGGATCAAATTTTTCAAAATGTGATTACTAGAACAATTCCATGGCATGTCATAGTTATGAGAAAAACTGTCATCTAATCAAATGAAATTGAGAAACACACTGGGTTAAGCAGCGCCAAATGGCTCTTTTTTATTACATGGCTTGTGAAAGATTTATTTGTTATTTTGTAGTGTGACTGTACAAAGGAGTGGTGACACCAAGCAGTGTTTCCTGAACATTCCTGAGCACTGACCTCACTCTGTGTGGAGTGTCTTGGGGGCACCTAGGCACAGGCATTGGTAAACAGGGCTCTGCTGGAGCTATTTGCTCTGAATTCAGAGATCAGTCCTCATCTTCAGCAACAATATTTCCCTTCTCAGCAAGAAAGCATTACAGCTGGAGAAATAGCAGAAACACAGGGGAAGCAAACTAAGAAATTGGGATGAAACACAGAACACAGATTGCTTGAAAATACAGGTTGTGAACTTGGCCTCTTCCATTCATTTAATTAACAAGGACATAAATGAAATCATGGGGCGTTTGGCGTGCATATGGGTCACTTAGATGAGATGTCAAAGAGCTGAAAACGTAAACTGCTCTCAAGAGACATTACGGTAATCTCAGACTTTCATAAGAATACAAGTTTGGCATGAATTCTCTGGCAGTATTCCTGGCTCCTGCCTGCAATCTTCAGTTGAATAAGAGATGCACCATTTCTCCATGACATGAAGGTGCTGGCAGCCTGGTGAGAAGGCAGCATTTAGAGGAGGTCAGAGCTTCAAGAGTGCTTGGGGACAATGGGCCAGAATGGCTGGGAGACAGATAGCAATTGCTACTGAAAAGGCAGTAGTGGGGAAAGCCAGACAGTCCCATTATATACCTCACCAGCCACTCTCCTCTCCCTACTACTCCTCAGGCCTCTTTGGCAGAGCAAACTGCTTTGGAGCATGCAGTGCTAAGGCACAAGGAAGAGTCTCCATTTACTGAAGACAATTTACTGTGTCCAAATCATTGCACTGAGCCCTGGAGAGAGGGCAAGTTTCAATCAATGTTGTCCCTACCCTGAAGAAACAGGCAAGCTCCAGGCCTAAGATAATATTTGAAGCCAGGCATGGTGGTCCACACCTACAATCCCAGTACTTGGGAGGCTGAGGCAGAATGATTGCAGGTTTGAGGCCAGCGTCAGCTTAGCAAAACTTGCAGCAACCTAGCAAGGCCCTGTTTTAAAATAAAAATGAAAAAGGACTGGAGAGGTTACCTCAGAGGCAGAATGCCTCTGGGTTCAATATCCAGTACCACACACACACAGAGAAGTATAACAATTGGTTGACATAAAACATTTTTACATCTTTATGAGGTACAAGGTGATGCTTTGGTTCATGTATCTACTGGGTAGTGATCAACTCAGAATAGTTAAATATCCACCAGTTTAACTCCATATCATTTCTTTATAGTACACTGAAATATCCTGTCTTCCATTTTGGATATATAATGCATTATTGTTAATTAAATTTACTCTGCTAGGTGATAAAACACCAGAACTCATTCCTCCTGTCTTAACTGTGACATCATACTCATTAACCTATCCCTCCCCATATCCCTCCATATTCACCACACACACACACACTTTCCCTAATCTCTGGTAACTGCTATTTACTCTAAACTTCTATGAGACCAATATTTCACTTCTGAGTGAGATCAGGTGGTGTTTGTCCCTGTTTTATTTTGCTTAACATGATGCCCTCAGGCCAATCGTGTTGTAAAAAAATGATAATATTTCATGCTTTATATATCCAAATAGTATTCCATTGTATATGTAATGTCAAATTTGCATTATTCGTTCTTCTGTTTAGAGACATTTAGGTTAATTCCATATGCTGCTATTTTGAATAATGCTGCAATAAACACAGGTGTCTATTCAACATGTTGACTTCTTTACCTAGTGGTGGGATAGTTAGGTCATATGATAGTTCTATTTTTAGTTTTCTTGAGGAGCTGCCATGCTGTTTTTCATAATGCCTGTAATAAATAAATACAAAAAATATACAATTTGTTTTATTTTATCAAAAGTGAGAAAGAGCTTATCACTGGCTAGAGGAATCAGGAAAGATTCACCAGAAGAGACCATAAAGAGTGGACTTCTTGCCTTGTTGATGGAATAACTGATTGGCATACATAGCTTCATTTTCTGCAGTCACAATCAATTTCCAGTAATGCAGCCTATCTCAATGAACTGGAAGCTTTGCTGAGGAAAAGAAAGAAGCATCTTTCATCTTTGTATCCTCTAATCCTGCTAACAAAGCCTCAGACTTTAAAGGATGCCCAATGATGTTTTGTAAATTAAATTGAGTATTGAATAACACTGAGACAAGAGTAATTTGGACTTTGGATAATTGTTCTGGTTTTTAATATGCAATATAAAGTTATCAAGAAAACTTTCTAGCCGGGCTTGGTGGCGCATGCTTGTAATCCCAGCATTTGGGAGGCTGAGACCGGAGGAGGATCTGGGTTCTTGACCAACCTTAGCTACATAGTGAGGTACTCCGCAACTTAGTGAGACACTGTTTCAAAATAAAGAATAAAAAATAGGGTTGGGGTTATAGCTCGGAGGTAGAATGCCCCTGAGTTCAATCCCCAGTACCACAAAAAAAAAAAAAAAAAGAAAATTTTCTCTGCTGAATTACCCATAACCCACAGCCTTTCCTTACTGACTGCCCTCTGAAGCAGATCAGTAATTGCATAGACATATTTTCATGCTCCTTGAAAGCCATTCCTACTGAATTCATGCAGATAGCTTTGAGGTATCAGAGTTTGAACATGGTTACCATCACAGGTGAGACATCAACTCCATTCTCCCTCTTCAAAGGACACGTTCAGCAGGTCAGGTCGCAGCCAGACCTGGGAGACTGTCCCTGTCCTCACCCACAGCTCTGTCCTTACTCAGGACTTCCTGAAAGGTTAAAAACATCCTTGCTCATTCATTTCCCATGAGGTCAGAGAACACCTGCTTTCAATACCAATTCATCCAGCCTCAGATCTTTAAGAAGACTGTGTTTGTTTCTGAAAGCAAAGCAGGAAGAGGGAGTCTGAGTGAGGAAGACAGCATTGATCTCAGGGAACCTTAGAAATTAAAAGTGCAGTAAATACACACCTAGAGTAAATTGCTTATGATGTAACATTTCATTTTATTCAGTACTTCTGGTGGCATTTTCTAGCTCTCTACCCTGAGTTTGCAAATACCACATTTAACGCATTTACCTGTTATGCAACACGTCAGGTTTTTTCTCATAAACCTCTTTCACTCTTTAAGGAACTGCTATATACCCATTGTGACAAATCGTGAGGTCACTCGGGAAGGAAGGATAACACATTGGCTGACAATCTAGAAATGGAATGTGTCCCTCCATGGTACTGATTCCTATTTTGCATGCTTCCATAGTTTGGCTATTGTGAATTGAGCTGCGATTTTCTTGAGTTCTTTGTATATCCTAGATAGAGGTTTAATAACTAGGATATACAAAGAACTCAAGAAAATCTCAACTAAGAGAGCAAACAACCCATTCAAAAAATGGGCAAAGGACCTAAATAGAAACTTCACAAAAGAAGATATACAAATGGCCAATAAATGTATGAGGAAATGTTCCACATCATTGGCAATCAGGGAGATGCAAATCAAAACTACTCTAAGATTTCACCTAACTCCAGTCAGAATGGCAATCATAAAAAACACAAACAACAACACCTGCTGGCGAGGGTGTGGAGAAGTGGGAACCCTAATACATTGTTGGTGGGATTGCAAACTTGTGCAACCACTGTGGAAAACAGTATGGAGGATCCTCAGACGATTGGGAGTGAACCTACCATATGACCCAGCAATAGCACTACTGGGTATATACCCAACAGAATGGAAACCAAATTATCAGACCGATGCATGTGTATCTATGTTTATAGCAGCTCAATTCACAATAGCCAAACTATGGAAGCAGCCAAGATGTCCAACCACAGATGAATGGATTACAAAACTATGGGATATGTACACAATGGA
>PVLC010008000.1:0-10402 GCA_004027655.1 Graphiurus murinus
TGGAAATAAACCCCACTTTCTCACCCTGCACAAGAGTCAACTCAAGGTGGATCAAGGACCTGGATGTCAGACCAGAGACCTTGCAGATACTTGAAGAGGGCATAGGACCAACACTTGAACATATAGGCACAGGTCAAAACTTTCTCAATAGGACCCCAAAAGCACAGGCAGCTCAAAGGAGGATCAGTGCATGGGATTATACTTATATTGGTAAATTGTGTCCTTTTGTTTTTTGTTGGACAGGCTGGCTAAAGCTTTACCAATTTAACTGATGATCTTAAAGAATCAGCTTTTAACTTCCTTGATTTTCTCTATTGTTTTTCTGTTTTCTCACTGATTTTTGTCTTATTCTTACTATTTTTTCCTCTCCCCTTACTTGGCCCAAATTTGCTCTTGTTCTTCAAGTTTCCTACAAGTGAAAGGTGAGGTCACTGATTGAGACTTTTCTTTTCTAATCTAGGTATTTAGTACTATAAAATTTCCCAAGCTATATTAGTGACATTCTCCAAATTCAGATATACTGTTTTCATTTTCATGCAGTTTAAAATACTTTCTGAATTCCCTCTTGATTTCTTCTCCAATCCCTGGGTTATTTAGAAATATTATTTAGTTTCCAAACATATGAGGCTTGTCCAAGGTATTTTTTTGTGATTAATTCATAATTTAATTCCATAGTAGTCAGAGAACATACTATATATGATTTGAATCCTTTTTAAAATTTACTGGCTCTTGTATTATAGCCCAGGATATGATCTATTTTGGTAATGTTCCATGAGCACTTAAGAGAATATGCATTTTCATTATGAGTGGAGCATTTCCTATATCTTAATCAACTCAAGTTTTGGTTGATAGCACTGTTCAAGTCTACTATATCCTCACTGCTATAGCTTGGATCTTGAATGTCCCCCCAAGGACCATGTGTTGACAATTTAGTGGTCATCAGCTTGTCAGCTTGTGGTGCCACTGGGAGGTGAGGCCTAGAGGAAGGAAGTTACATTACTGGGGAGCACATCACATATTGTACAAGAAACTTACAGCAGTTTACATTTAGTTTTATCTTCCTGACCTTTATGCTATTATGGTCATGAATATAACTTTTACATATGTTATAAATCACACAATCCATTGTTATTTTGTTTAAACATCAATTATCTCTTAAAGAGACTTAATTCCTAAGAAAAACATTCTACATATTTACCCATGTAGTTACTTACCATTTCCTGTAACCTTCATTCCTTTCGGTAAGTCTATATTTCCATTTCATTTAAGTTTCTTTCTGCCTGAAAGTCATCCTTTAACATTTTTGTGTAATGTGGGTCTACTTGTGAAGAATTCTTCCCATTTTCCCTATTTTGAACATGACTTCATTTCTCTTGGTTTTCAGAAGATATTGTTGCTCATATAAAGTTCTAGGTTGACAGTTCTTTTCCTTTCAATACTTTAAAGGCAATGAAACTAATATCTTCCTTATCCTCTGTCTTTGTACAAAGAATTTTTTTTCTTTCCCCTTGCAAATTGTATTATTTTATTGCTGGTTTTAAGCAATTACGTGCCTTCATGTAGAAGAATTTTCTTCATGCTTCTTATACTTGGGTTTCATTAAACTTCTTGAACACGTATTTATAGTTACCATCAAGTTTGTAAAGTTTTTCACCATTATTTCTTCCAAACTCTTACTGTCTCCTTGACTTCTCTGGAAGTTGCTCCATAACTTACTCCTATTATGTATTTATTCTCTTTTCATTGGGGGATTGGAGTGGGGAGGATTCCTTTATCTTTCTGTTTCATTCTGGATAGTTCTGATTGCTATGCCTTCAAGTTCATCAATCTTTTCTTCCACAATGTGTAATATCATCATACCATGTATGGTACTAGTGTACTTTCTAAATTTATTTGTAGTATTCAATTCTTAAGTTTGGTTTGTGACTCATTTTTCTATCTTTCATGTCTCTGCTTAATGTTTTTGGGTTTTTTTTTTTTTTTTTTGTGGTACGGGGATTGAACTCAGGGTCATTCTACCTCTGAGCTATACCCCCAGCCCTATTTTTTATTCTTTATTATGAAACAGGGTCTCACTAAGTTGCAAAGTGCCTCACTAGGTAGCTGAGGGTGGCCAAGAACCCGGATCCTCTGGTCTCAGCCTCCCAAATGCTGGGATTACAAGCGTACGCCACCACTCCCGGCTCTACTTAATGTTTTTAACAAATACGATACAATTATAACATGTCCGTTGTCTTTGCCTGCTAATTCTAGTATAGAATTCTCCATAGTTATAAGTTGGTCTCAATTGATTTATTATTCTCCTTATTATAGGTAATGTTTTCTCACTTGGTTGCATGAACAGTTATCTTTGGGTGTCAGATATAAATCTTGACTTATTGGGTGGTCAGAATTTCTGGATTACTATAAGTCTTCTTGATTTGTTATGTTACTTGGAAACAGTTTAATCCCTTCAGGTCTGGCTTTTTATTAGCTGAGTCTGAAGTAGTACTTACATGGGGCTGATTCCCCACTTCGGAAATAAAATCTTCCTAAGCTGATAGTTTCTTCACATACATGAATTTTTCAATACTGTACTGAACAGTCAAGAGGATGCACTACACACCTCTCAAGTTCTCTTTCTGAGCAGCTCTCTTCTCTGATATTCTGTCCTATGGACTCCATCTGCCTTCATCTCCCTGGACCTTAGCCACCACTTCAACTCAGAAAATATGCTGGACTGCCCCTCAATTCCTCATCTTCCTGAGCCACAACCTAAGAGCTCATTGAAGACACTAAGCTGGGGCAATTGTAGAGCTCATTTCATCTGTTTCCCATTCCTCAGAGATCAATGTCCTTTTTTTTTCTGATCTCTAATGTCTTGAAAACTACCACTTCACATATTTTGTCTGTTTTTGTTTCACATGGGAGGGTAAATTCAGTCCTATCCCTCCATGTTGACTAGAAGCAGCTATTGGTCATCAAGTTTGTAATAGACTAATGTGTTTACCACTAAGATAGTAGTACTAAAAAATAGAAACAGAAGTTTCCTCATAACTTTTATATAGGATCATATTACATATAACCTTAAGATCATACTTCATAAACTTTGTATATAAAAAGTATCAGTTATATGAGTCTTATTGATAATAAAAATATCTTCATTCAAACCCATTAAAATCATAAGAAAAAAGGTTTTAATGGACCTAAGAGAGTCAATGTTTGAAAGCCCTATTAATAGTAACTTATCTTAAGAGGATAAAAATGGAAAATGTTTTACAACATGATAATCAGTTAGAAACCTTAATGGGTAATTAACATTTCAACTTAAAAATAAAATCTTTTACATATTTTTAATATTATACTATATTCTCACCTATCAAACAGCGCCAAAAGTGTGAGTCTGTCAAAGTTAATGCCAATCCACAGCTGGGGCAGGATCCAAAAGCGGTAATAGTGTTTAACCTTTTGGGCAGCTTCTTCTGTTGGACCGTAAGTGGCTGCCAAGTCAGGACTTAGGTCGATGTCCTGTTGCTCCAGCAAATCTGTGTCGATGGTCAATAGTCTATTCAACCGAATCTGTGGGAGAGAGAGCTAAAAGAAAGTCAGCGTTGAAAGGCTTGAAATATTTATTCAAGAGTTTTACTCAGTTTACAGATTATTACAGCCCCTTAATTCTCTATTCTAGTTCACTCCTTGTGAAGACTTTATGATCACTACAAAAGGTAGTGAACTAAAATAATCAACAGACCCTTTGGAAAGATCTTATTACAAAAAGTGTTGACATCTCAAGACTTTATGACTGTATAGCTAATGAATCCATCAAAATCACTTGCAACGAATCATTAGTGGCTTCTCTTCTCCCTGTCACATTTATGCTCTTTAATCATTAAGCTATGAATCTCACTGTTAGGGGCAAATATGCGCCCTTCAGCTCTTATTTCTTCCTATGTGGTAGACTCTTATCACTATTATTACTTCTTCCCAACCCCCAAGACCTTTCAATTTGGCAAGCTGCTCAGGCTATGCAGGAACTTAATACACGACATTTCTAATCACGGGACTTATTAGAAGATATACTCTGTGAGACAGTCAAAGGTAATTTTGATTAGTTTTTAACAAAACTGACATTTTGATTTTTCAGGTTTTTCTAGCTATATACATATTTTTCAAATTTAATCTAAAAATATATGATGTCATAAAAATAGAGGCAAACCTACCACATCATGTGGATAAAATCGAACTGAGGTAGAACTGGATACATGAGAATCCGTGTCACTAAAATAAAATGAAAAATACTTTAGGGAATAAACAGCTTGTCAAATAGTAGAAAGAAAAATAAATTCTTTAACAATTAGATAATATTTACACTATCTTCTTTTATTCATGTAAACTTCAAAATGCAAAATGGCATTATCCTAGAGTTGTAAAAGCATAGCATGTAGGACAGTGTCTATGTGCTAATCTCTTCTTCAGCTGAGATCTGGAACAAGTTACCTAACATCTTTATTCCTCAGTTTCCTAATCAGTAACAAAACAATGGTGCCCATGTCACAATGTTCTTGTTAAAGTATGTAAATGAGATAACCCAAAGAAAGCAATTAGCAATTGCTTGGAGATATTAAAGATAAAAAATATAAAATAGCTTAGAATATGACAGCTCAGTTCAGTCAAGTTTTTATTTCAAAACCTGAGGCTTTACCAAATTTATAGTGTAAGGAATTATTCTTCTCTTGTATTATACCAAACATGATAACTAGTGTTCCCACCTCCCCTCCCCCATATATTCCCACTATTAAAGAATCAGCTAATACTCTAAAAATTTTTTGACAGGGTGAATTGTGCAACTGGATTAAATCAGCATGCTGAACTAAATGACTGCAAGAGCCTATTGCTTTTAAACAGCCCCTCCAAATTAAAAAAAAAAAAAGTAAACCACCCAAAGCTTAAAAACTATGTAACATTTATAGAGATGTGGCCCATCACTAAATGGAAGTCCTAAAATAAGAATCAAATGAAACAAAGAAGTGGTGCTAATTGTGCTCTGACAATGATTGATATGTCGTAAATGTATACATAACCCTGTTGTACTCAAATGTATAAAAAAATCCATGCTGAATAATAAAAATAAAAAAAAAAATCAAATGACCCTAGTAAGGAAAGTGAACTAATTAATCAACAATGGATTTCAATGAAGCATTTTGACCCAGGTGAGATTAAAATTTGAGAAAAATATCAATACATTTTAAAACTATAATTATGTTATGTAATCCAAATTTCTAATTTATTTGCTTTTCTCCTAGTTTCTTCATTTCTTTACAAACTTCCTTCTAAAGGAGAGAAAAGCTAAATGTATTAGATGGTACTAATTTTAAGAAATTCTTCCTTAAAGTTAGTAAAAATAAAAGTTAATTTTTAAAAAACTACTTAACCAACCCCTTACTTAGAAATATTAAAATTACATGAAGACAACCAACTGATGAGTGTGAACTTAGTTATCTAAGTATTTTTCTGATAAGCTCTTTCTCATCCTGCAATAGAGAACATGAAATCTATAAATCTGAAACTGAGAGAAAACACTGTCCTACTATAAGATTTACAGAAATTTTTTAAAAAACCTTTTAATACAAAAGTTTTTATTTTTAAAATAATGCTTTCTATTCTCCATAGCAAAAACAAAAAACCTTTAACTTAATTCTTTAGAAACAAAGGCACTATGACAAATGATTAAGGTCTATGTAAATTTATAAAATAACTTTTATATTTGACTATACTTGATAACAATATACTATAAACTTGAAAACCAATAGGTGTAGATTTTAAGCATCCTCACCAAAAAGAAAAGAAAAAAAAAAAAAGAATGCATATGTTAATTATCTGGATTTAGCCATCTGACAATGTATATGAGATTTCAAAACATCATGTTGTAAACCATAAGTATATACCAGTTTTGAAAATTAGAAAAATAAATAGCTGGATGTGGTGGCACATGCCTATAATCTCAGTACTTGGGAGGCTGAGACAGGAGGATTGCAGGTTTAAGGACAACCTTGGCAACATAGTGAGACTCTTAGCAAACTAGTGAGACCCCTGTTTCCAGACAAAAAAATAAAAAGATCTGTGCAGCAGGGTGGAGTTGTGGGGTAGCTTAGAGGTAGAATGTCCCTGAGTTCCATCTGCAGTACTGTGATACTTACATACACACATGCATACATACAGACATACATACTTAAAATGAGCTTTTATATCTTAAGGCTTAAAATCTTTAAACATGGCAAATATATGCAAGTACATACATGCTCCTAATATGTCTTCACACATACCAGATATTAGATGCTCTTCTTGCTGCTGGTTCAAAATTCACAAGTGACATATCACAGCCACCAGTCTCATATAGCGTAGAAGAGAACTTACCTAGCAAATAAATGATGTTTTAAGGAAGCCATTAGAATACTCAGAATTTTCCCTTCATGATACACTAAATTTCATAACTTTTTACATTTTAAAAGTGCTATAATTTTTCCCCCCAAATATTTTAAAAACAATCATCTGCATGAAGTTCAAAATGATGTGAATTAAGAAGAAATGTCCAACAATCAGGTAAAATGCCAACATATAACCAGGTATTAAAAGTAAGGGATTCAAGTCAGCTTTTTCTTTTCTCCTTCCAGCACATCAATTCAAGTAATCATGAATGAATTTAATGTTGAATGGCCCTTTATAAAACTGCTTAAATTCTGAGATAGTTCAAACCTCAAGACAATAAAACTTGTTTGGTTTGGGGGTTTTCTCTCTCTCTCTCTCTCTCTCTCTCTCTCTCTCTCTCTCTCTCTGTGTGTGTGTGTGTGTGTGTGTGTGTGGTTTACTGGGGAGTGAACCCATGAGCATTTTGCATCTGAGCTACTTACCCAGCCCTTTTTAAAATTTTCTGAGACAGCATCTTACTAAATGCCTAGGCTATCCCCCAACTTGTGATCCTTCTGCCTTAGCCTCCCATACCTGGGATTACAGGCATGTGCCATGACACCTGGAGTGTTTTATTTTGTTTCAAGAAGGAATGAAATGGCTGAATGTGGTGTAATCCCAGTATTTAGGAGATTGAAACATGAGGATCACAGGTTCAAGGTCAGCCTCAGCAACTTAGTGAGACTCCGTTTCAAAATAAAAAGGGATGGGGGTGTAGTTCGAAGACAAAATGCCCCTGGTAAGCAATCAGAGAGATGCAAATCAAAACCACCTTGACATTTCATCTAACCCCAATTAGAATGCCAATCATCAAAAACACAACAACAAATGCTGTCGAGGGGGTGGAGAAGCAGAAACCCTAATACATTTTTGGTGGGATTGCAGATTAGTGCAACCACTTTGGAAAACAGTGTGGAGGATCATCAGACAAATGGGAATGAACCTACCATATGATCCAGCAATACCACTTCTGGGTATCTACCCAAAAGAATGGAAACCAAACTATCAGACTGACACATGTGTATCTATGTTTATAGCTACACAATTCACAATTGCCAAACTATGGAACCAGCCAAGATGTCCTTCAATAGATGAATGGATTACAAAACTATGGGATATGTATACAATGGAATTTTACTCAGCCATAAAGAAGAACAAAATCATGTCATCTGCAGGGAAATGGATGGAACTGGAAAACATTATGTTAAATGAAATTAGTTGGTCACAAAAAGTAAAAAATTGTATGCTCTCCCTAATATGTGGAAGCTAGAGAGAAAGTGGGTCATAAGAGGGACTCTAGACAAAGAAGGAGAAACCTTAGATGAGCAAAAAAGGTGACTTAACTGAAGGTGATGGGGGGGAGGAGGGGACACCCTAATGCACATGATGTACTTTCACAAATACATCAAAATCAGTCACAAAACTGAACTTGAGAGGGAGGGAGGTGAGGGAGTGGGGCGGGAATTGGGGAAGGGTTAAATGAGAAATGTATGTAGGTATGCCTTTGCCAGCTTGTACCTAACAAAGATGTATGATTATAATGCACTAATTTAAAAAAAAAAGAATAAAACATGTTAAAATAGATATAAGGAAGTTCAATGAATTGAATTAGTTGTAATAAACCACTTAATGAACATTATCAGTTAGTTCTATGAAATAGGTAGGAACAGTAATTATTATAGTCAAATACCTCTACAAACTGATAAAAGTTTAGAAATTAAATTGACTACCAATTAATATAGGTTAAGACACAAACAAAAAAGTCCAGCTCTTGGGAGTGTAATATCTTCCTCACTGCAAGATCCTGTTGCAGTGGTCCCCTGTATCTATCACCATGGCCCTCCTTTGAATAAACTCTGTCTTACCATCTTTAAAAAATAAAAACAAATGAGCAATTACAAAAACCCAACTGGGCCAGGAATGGTGGCGCATACCTATAACCTAGTACTTGGGAGGGTGAGACAGGAGGATCGCAGGCTCAAGGCCAGTCTCAGTAACTTATCGATCAAGGATCTCAGCAACTTAAGGAGACCCTGTTTCCAAATATAAAAATAAAATAGGGCTGGGGGTGTACCTGAGAGGTAAAATGCCTCAGGGTTCAATCCCCAGTACCAAATCAAAACAAAAATCCAGCATGAACTTTATAGTACAATATGATTTTTGATAATGAAATTTTAAAAAATTGGATACTGCCTAAAATGCATTGAGGATCTATGGAAGTTTATCGGTGGGAGGGAGTATAAATAGTTGACTAACATTCTAGGAAGGCAATGAGATGAAATGCATAACTCTATAACCATGGGCTTACTCCAGGCTACTTTTTGATTTATAAGGTTTTTGTTTTACTAGCTAGAATTAAATGAAGTTATAAATATGAATAATCAAAAGAAAATTAATTTCAACCTGATAGTAAGGCTAAAAGTCAGATTTTTCCATGCTTATAATACAAACAGTACACAATAAGAATTTTTAAAGTCCCAAGTTTTTAATTCTGTGAACATAATAAATATCCAGTTATTATTTTAAAGTTAGCGTAAGAGATGTACTTGTTGCTCAATTTAAGTTTGTATAGGTGTTCCACATCTAGAACAATGTGAGAAAATGGGCTAAGTGTAATACTTGAAAATATGAGAATAAATAATATACAAATATTATACTAATAATATACTAATATGCTATAATATAACTAAGGATTTACTTAGCATTTCAGCAACTAATTCACTCTTTAAAAGGACTAGGATCAGGAAAAAATATTTTAATAAGACTGAGTTCTTTCTGCTGGTCATGACATAGAATATGTAAAATTTTATTTTATTATGGTTTTTCTATATTAGCATTTTTCAACTTACTCCTGAGTTAAATTAGAAAGAAAAACTTTTTATGAAATATTCAGTTCCTTTGCTATATACTTTTTCAAGGGAGGATTTTTCAGCCTGTGGATTACTTGACTCTGCTTTGTCTTCCCCTGTCTTTTAGTCATGAGTCATTCGGAAATCAGATTAATAAACAAAAAGTAAAAGATACAAGCTATTAGTTTGCCTACATCTTAGATCATTACAGAAAATTTTCCTGATGTCACTGAGTGGGTTGCAAAAATTACTAATAAAAACGTTAAGCCAGGAGTAGTGGTGCATGCTTGTAATCCTAGTACTTGGGAGGCTGAAACAGGAGGACTGCAGGTTAGAGGACCTCAGGCTAGAGGATAGCCTCAGCAATTTAGTAAAGCTCTCAGCAACCCAGTGAGACCCTGTTTCCAAATAAGAAATAAAATTGGTCTGGAGGTGTAGCTTGGAGGTAGAATGCCTCTGGGTTCAATCCCCAGTACCACAAAAAAAAAAAAAAAAAAAAGTTAAGTAAAGACAATGAACCAATTAGAATATGAAATTTAAAATAATAAATTAATATAAAAACCAAATGTTTTTATATTCCTATCTTTTCTCAATTATCACAAATAACCAATATTAGCTGTGCTGTCATAATTAAACTTACGTGAGTAGAAAAAACCTTGATCAAAATGATATATTGCAAAATTTCAGAAAAATTATAAATCCATGTTAAATGACTAAATCATAAATTAATGAAAAGCAGGAAGGGCCAGGCTACTGTGTGTGAAGTTTAGTAAGAATGGAATGCACTTATTTGTGTGTTATAACACATAATAGATATGTATTTTAGAAATAAGTTAATTCTGTATTCAACAGATACTGTTTACTGCAGTATATTCTGAGTAGTTTTCAATAGAATTTTTAGTAATATGTTTTGTTTTTACTATATTAAAAATGATATTTACACACAACTAAAATAAACTAAAAATACTGTCTTTATAATTTTCAAATAAAATAGTAAAAGAATATTAAGTCATTTTACTACATACTGTCTTTCATGTAGAGATGTTTTCCATTAAACTTACACAGAAATAGTTGCATTTTACAGAAATACAAACATAAAAATAAAGCAT
>PVLC010008000.1:10502-33756 GCA_004027655.1 Graphiurus murinus
TAATCCCAGCATTCGGGAGGCTGAGACCGGAGGATCCGGGTTCGCGGCCAGCCTCAGCTACCTAGTGAGGCACTCCGCAACTTAGTGAGACTCGGTTTCAAAATAAAGAATAAAAAATGGGGCTGGGGGTATAGCTCGGAGGTAGAATGCCCCTGAGTTCAATCCCCAGTACCGCCAAAAAAAAAAAAAAAAAGAAAAATAAAGCATACCAAAAAATACTTTTTCAGACAGAAAGGTGGAAAAATTGAATAGCTTCATTATTACCTAAATCTACAACTTTGAATGCTTCTATAGAAACCAATGACTAGTAAATTTATAAAGTTAAAAAATTAAACAGAAGCATAAAATATGTCTATGAAAAGGGAAACTGACTTTAACAGATGTGCATCATTTCAACATTTTATTTTTTTCCTTAAGAAGCTTGTGTCTGCCTACTAAACTTAAGGAACATGTTCAAGTTCCTAAAGTGACACATGACACTTGTCACAACAAATTTACACTTTAACCAGGCCTCCTGGTGGTGGTGTACTCCCAACTCCAAAAGAACAATCCCATGTCCCCCTTTATCTCTGGTTGTGGCAACCAACAACACTTCAAAAGTGCCAAATTTTTTTTAGAAGATAAACAAATCAGAAAAAAAATCTTACTAAAAACTATGTAGCTTAAGGATTCAGTGAAAAACTTAGTAAAATTTTAATATATTAATATGATGATCTACCAAAGGCAGCTTCAAAAATAATTAAAACAGAATTAAGTATATATGCTGCTGATTTATAACAATTAAGACACTTATGTTTTCTATCTTATATGAAATTAAAACTATAATCATAATTAAACTTTAGATTAAAAGTAAAATGTATCCTTATAACCCTATTTTAATATTACTCTGCATTAAGAAAAAATACTTCAAATTAAATATTATTTCTGATGAATAGAAACTGGGAAGAAACTAGAACATCAGTGAACTACATCCTCTTCAAGTGAATTATGATTATAAACTAAGTCATCTAATCATGATTCAACTCCCAGTTCATAATTAATTGCATCTGATAGAATGGCTATGTCATGATATAAAGAAGAAAAAAGTCAATTTGTGAAAAAATAAAGACTGGAAGTCAGAATTTCAGACTTGCAAAAATGATAGGGGCCATAAGATAGCATCTCTAAAGAAAAAAATTAAAGTACCTGCCATTTTTCATTTTTGAATATTAAACAAATGAATGTTTTTTCTATGAATATTAAATTTGTTAACTATACAAAATCATTTTTTAACTAGGAAAATTTCAAAGCAACTATAGGTCCATAAATAAGAAATGAAGAACAGGAAAATGAACAGAACAGGAGATTAGCAAAGACCAAAGATACTTGAATCATTTTCCTGAAACCATAAATGGCACAGTTGGCAAATTCTAAATAAACACTGGCAAAACCGTGATAAAAGACAGGTGAATGTAATGGGATTTTCTCACTTGTCCTATCAATAAAAATCCACCACATGACACAAAGCCAGGGAGCTCACCATGGGTTGTGTGCATATATGTCCCTATCACTCTCAACTACCTTATGATGTAAGACTACAATGCACCAATAAAAGCATATTAAAAATAAAAAACTGTCCTCACTTAAGAAACTCCTGCTGCATTCTTGATGTCACTTTCATTTTTCTAAAGGTAACTGTGTACCTTGGAGGAGGTGGTTACCAAAAGGACAAATCATCTCTAGGGTTTTTTCGAATCTTCTAGGAGGCCTTATCAGTTTTTTGGATAATTTTCTTCTTTGATCTCTATCTCTATCCATGCTGCTCACTCTGTGTCCTTGAAGTCGAATCCTGATACATTATCTTAACTGACTTCTCATTTTCTAGTATTAGGGTTGGAAGGGGCTACAAGAGTAAAATTTATAAAGTGTTTTTTAGAAAACTTGAAGGGCTACATACAGCTGTATGACTAACTTAAGTACTCAAATAATAAGTATGAACAGTGCTTACTTCTGATGATGATGGGTATTGTGTTCACAATGCTATCTCAATGAACTTATTATTATACTTTTAAGAGAGGAGACCTTTAGGATCAGTTCTAATTTCTTAGCTAGCATCCCCTTATTACCAAGAGTGGCGACTCTTGAGTCTCTGAGGTAACATCATGAGTTTTAACCCAGACAGAAATGACTCACTGCATTGCTGCTTAAAGGCTAATGGAATTGTTTCTCCTTAGACCAGGGTTCAGCAAACTTTTCTGAGAGAAGCCAGTTAATAAATATTTTAGGCTTTGTGGGCTACATAGTCTCTGCTGTAACAATACAAGTCAGCCACTCTAACATAAAGCAGACATAGACAACAAATTAAATAAATATATATTTATTTTATAACAGACATCGAGCTGAACTTAGTGCACAGACTATATAGTCTGCCAACCCCTGGATCTTCAGCTTTTAAAACCTCTTTAATCCTTCTTATACAATGGAACTCAACTTGTACTTTGAAGTTCCAATGTATAGAACCAGTCCTCCTTCCTGGAATATACAACATTGTGCTAAGGTTATAAAATAGAAGAAAACGAAAAAGAGCAGGTATGAGGAGAGGTTGGTTTAGAAGAGAACTTTAAGGGACTGGGAAGAAATAAATATCTCTATTGCTTGTCAACAGTAAGGGAGATTTATACACTGATATATTTTACTGATTGTCCATCTTATTCTCTAGTTCTGACTTAATTCCACAAACTGGAATTCATTGTTAAGACTCTACTCCGCCGGGCGTGGTGGCGCACGCTTGTAATCCCAGCATTTGGGAAGCTGAGACCGGAGGATCTGGGTTCGAGGCCAGCCTCAGTTACCTAGTGAGGCACTCTGAAACTTACTGAGACCCGGTTTCAAAATAAAGAATAAAAAATAGGGCTGGGGGTGTAGCTCCGGAGGTAGAATGCTCCTGGGTTCAATCCCCAGTACCGCAAAAAAAAAAAAAAAAAAAAAAAAGACTCTACTCCCACTCCCTAATCCACAGATCAGCTTAACTTTCCAAAGTAAATGTACAAATTCAAGCTCTGCTATGATTTCCTCACCCTCTCACACCTTTTCAAAGGGATAAGTACTTCTTACCCTGGAAAAATAATCTGTAATAACGATATTGTAACATTAAGATTGGTCAAGTAAACAAAAAGGCAAGGCACATAGAAAAAACTGTATGTAATATGACAAACAAGTTAAATTTAAAATATCGAAAGAACTCAACACCTCAACAGTAAGACCAACAACCTAAATTTTTAAAAGAAATATTTGAACATTACTCACAAAAGATATATGTATTCCCAATAAACATATCAAAAGATGTCATCATTCTTAGTCATAAACGAAATGTAAATTTAAAACAGTGATACAATCATACAACCATACAATCCAGCAGGTCTAAAATTGTAAAAGTCAATGACAGTAAATGCTGGCAAGAATGGGCACAACTGGAACTAGCTGGTGAATGTAGAACTGAGACAAGCCTGTTTAGACATTTTGTTTACAATATCCCCAAACTAGAAACAACACAAATGCCCATCAACAGGTAAATGGATAAACAATTTACAGTATTGCTCACACAATGGAATACTACTCAGAAATAAGAAGGAATAAACTAATATATGCAACATGACAAACCTCACAAGCATTATTCTACATGAGAAATTAAACACAAAAGTCCACATACTGTATAATTGCATTTATATCAACTTCTGGAAGAAGAATCTCAGAAACAGAAAGCAAATTAGTGGTTGCCTATGGCCAGAGGCAGGGGAGAGATGGGGCTATAGTGGGCATAAAGAGTCTCTTGAAGGTGATGGAAATACATCACAATGTGATCTTGGCATTTCACAGGTGTTCAAAGCCAGTAAGACTAGTTGAATTGGACATGTTAAATGAGTATGAAATACATTGTATCGTATCACGTATACACACACACACACACACACACACGCACACACACGCACGCACGCACCCACACACACACAAAATTGATGAAAAATAAGGGGAATGAGGAACAGATGAGTGTGAACAGCATGTAGTCAGTGGAATTCCCACAAGATACTGACCAAGATTTTGGAGAATGATACTGGTATTTGCTTTGTTTTGGTGCTTCATATTTAAAATATTATTAATCAGAAAATTCTTAGAGTATATAAAGTAAAGAAAGTTGTCCACTCCCCAGGACTGCCAAGAGGATATTCTATTATTCTAAACAGTTTCCATATACATTTTATACTAAGAGAAATGGATTATTCTCCTCATACATACTGTTATACAATTTCTCATTTTTCCATACTAAATAACCCTAACTTTTCATGTCAACAATACAGATGTATCAAGTTCTGAATATGAAAGTATCAATTATTATGAGTTATAAATTATTATATGTGTATCATTGTTTATTTAAGTAGATCTCTTGTAGGGAACACTTGAAATATTTTTAAGTTTTTCCAAATTGGGAAGAGTGACAATGAATATCCAAGAGTGTTTAAATATGCATGTTTGTAAAATCTGTAGATTAAAAGATATGGGCATTTTTAGTCTATAATTCTGAGTGGTCCTAAAGAATGTTCTGTCATTTAGTTGTCTATTTCTCCAGACTCTTTCCAAAAACAAACACCACTTCACTTTCAACAGATGAAAAATAATCTTTATCCTCTTTTTAATTTCCAATTTTAAAAATTATAAGCAAGTTTTTAGCCCATGATTTGTAGGCTATTTGTATTTCTTTTCTTTGAACTACCAACTTTTCTAGTAAGTCACTGACCTTTTTTTTTTGGTAGTTAGTGGTACTAGGTACTAAACCAAGAAGCATTCTGCCTCTGAGCTTCACCCCTAGCCTATTATTATTATTACTATTATTATTATTATTATTATTATTAATTTATTTATTTATTTTAAACAGTATCCTCAGGCTAAGGATGTAGTTCAGTAGTAAAACCCTATGTCTAGCATGCAGCAAGACCCCAGATTCAATCCCCAGCACCATAAAAGAAAGAAAGGTGGTGATGCAGGCCTGTAATTCTGGTAATTGGAAGAATGAAACAGGAGAATCACAGGTTCACAGCCAGCTTCAGCAACTTAGGAAGGCCTTCTGCAACTTAGTGAGTCCTTGTTTCAAAAATAAATAAATAAAATAGGGCTGGGGGTATGACTCACAGAAAGAATGTTCCTTGGTTCAATCCCCAGTACCACACATACAAAAAGAAAGAATGAAAGAGAGAAAAAGAAAAGGGGTCTCATTAGGTTGTTGAGAGTCTTATTAAGTTGTTGAGGCTGTCCTCAAACCCGTGATCCTCCTGTCTCAGCCTCCCAGGTGCTGGGATTATGGGCATGTGCCACCACACCTGACTGACTTTCATCTTATTGATGTGAAATTCTTGTTTTTTTGTTGTTGTTGGGTTTTGTTTTGTTTTGCTTTTGTTTTGTGGTACTGGGAATTGAACTCAGGGGCATTCTACCTTCTAGCTACACCCCCAGTTCTATTTTTTATTCTTTATTTTGAAACAGGGTCTCAATAAGTTGCAGAGTGCCTCACTAGGTAGCTGAGGCTTGCCACGAACCCGGATCCTCCAGTCTCAGCCTCCGGAATGCTGAGATTACAAGCCTGTGCCACCACGCCTGACTTGATGTGAAATTCTTATCATTTGTTTGTTTGTTTGTTTGTTTTGTACCAAAGACTAAGGACTGACCTCCAGGATCCACCCTCTTCTTATTTCTTTTAATAATAGGTCCTTCCCCTACCTGAATTTCAGCTTAGCTAATGTCCACCTAGTTAGAGACACTTTCTAGTCTCTCTTGCAGCTGGAAGCTGATATGTGACCACGTACAGGTAAATGGGAAGGGGAGAAAGTGAAAGGCATGTTTCCCCTGTTTACTAGAGAATTTCAACAACCATACTAAGTCATTCCAGCAGGGAAGCCACAGTGGAAGATAACCTATCTGTTAGACTGTTATAAGATAAATATAAACTGAATTTTTATTTTAAACACTGATTTTGAGGATCTCTCCATCAAAGAATCGTACCTATATTCCAACCAATGAATGTATTAATCAAATTTAATTTACAGTCATAAGAAAGCAGACAATCTAGTGTGTCAATGAATTCTTTATAACATACTAGCAAGAGACAAATCAGGTATCTCAGCTAGTCCCTGTTTTTGAAATAATATTCCACAATCTTTTCACATTAACAATGATAAACCTCTGGCACTTGTGCAGGGGATAAATATTAGAATAGATGAAATAAAAATTATCAGTTTATTTTTAATTTATAATATTTCTGGGAATAAAACAGATACTTCCAAACTCTGCCAGATAAAGTATAACCTGGTATGCGCTTTCTATAAAACAATTAACAGTAATATACATCAAAGTCCCAATAATGTTTATTCTCCTTGTTTGATAATTCTATTTCCACATATTTATCTTAGTGAATGAATCACAGCTATACAAACATTATAATTTTATCAGAAGGAAGTATAAGTACACATATCCCCTACAGCTCTTAATAGTTCTTCCTTCTAGATATAATGAACATTTCTACTATTTTGACAAAAATAAACATTTACTTTCACTTATATAGTATGTGTTATACTTCCTCCTCAAAACGATAAAAAATAGAATTTATTTATTTATTTATTTATTTATTTATTTATTTATTTATTTATTTATTTACTTTTGTGTGGTACTGGGGATTGAACCCAGGGGCATTCTGTCTCTGAGCTATACCCCTAGTCCTATTTTTTTTTGTTCTTTATTTTGAAACAGGGTCTCACTAAGTTGCAGAGGGCCTTACTAAGTAACTGAGGCTGGCTGCCAACCCGGATCTTCCTGTCCCAGCCTCCCAAGTACTAGGATTACAAGTGTGTACCACCACGACCAGCAGAATTTAGTATTTTTGTAATTAAAAATAACAAAAAAAGACAAGATGAAGATGTTGCAAGAACATTACTTTTTTTGTTGTTCAGATAGATGGAAATGATCTGTATAAAATAGGGAACTGAAGTATAAACTCCAATGTCCCATAAAGTCCTGACTTTGTATTTATCATAATGAAGAAAAATGCTTCTGATATAGTCCAAATGTAGATAGTACATATCAGTTTCTAAATACCAAGACTAATAAAAGTCACTAAAGATTTTATAGATCATCTGGATCTCTGACCCTTAAAATAAGAAATTTAAAAGCCTCTAAATTGTATTTCTACTTAATAATGCACAGCTTCTACACAAATAGCTTAATAAGAAGGGCAACAGATTTCTTCTAAGTCTTCTCTTAGAACTGAATATATTTTTGTTAATAAGCTCTGTAGCACAGGAGACTCTCTCAAAGAATACCTTTTTTGTCAATCCTTGTAAAGTAATGGAAAAAAAGCCTCAGGAAAATCAACTCGACATAAGTACAAAGTAAATAAATGTCATAAGTAATGTTCACTCTGATTAAGACTTCTTAAATTTGGTTAATGTTTGGGGGTTTCAAAATAGAAGCTTGATTTTCATGAGACAGCTGGGATTAACATGAAAACTGAAGAATGCCAAATTTTATAGAAAAAGCTGGGCAAATATATATATATTTTTTAATTTAAGGCTATTTGAATTTGGAGCCTCTTGTGAAGCACAATCTGTGCACTAAGCCACAGCTTGTTTTACTTAGTATTACTGTAGCTTAATTCACAAAGTAGCAAGAAACCAATACAATAACGCAAGTCCAATAAATGAGCAGAATAAAATTTATGATCTTTAAAATAGAGAACAACAAGCAGGGCATGGTGGTGCATGCTTGTAATCTCAGTACTTGGGAGGTTGAGACAGGAGGATCGCAGGTTCACGACCAGCCTCAGCTACTTAGTGAGGCCTTCCACAACTTAGTGAGACCTTGTTCCCAAATAAAGAATAAAAAATAGAACTAGGAGGGTAGCTCGGAGGTAGAATGCCCTGGGTTCAATCCCCAGTACCACAAACAAACAAACAAAAAAAGAGCAACATATTACATTGAAGGACTTAAGAAATTCTGATGGCAATTTCCTTTTCAAAAATGTTAACTTCAAGCCGGGCATGGAGGTGCACACTTGTTTTTTTTTTTTTTTTTTTTTGCGGTACTGGGGATTGAACTCAGGGGCATTCTACCTCCGAGCTACCCCCAGCCCCATTTTTTATTCTTTATTTTGAAACCGAGTCTCACTAAGTTGCGGAGTGCCTCACTAGGTAGCTGAGGCTGGCCGCGAACCCGGATCCTCCAGTCTCAGCCTCCCAAATGCTGGGATTACAAGCATGCGCCACCACGCCCGGCTGGAGGTGCACACTTGTAATCCCAGCATTTGGGAAGCTGAGACAGGAGGATCCGGGTTCGCAGCCAGCCTCAGCTACCTAGTGAGGCCCTCCGCAACTTAGTGAGACGCTGTTTCAAAAATAGAGAATAAAAAATAGGGCTGGGGATATAGCTCAGAGGTAGAATGCCCCTGAGTTCAATCCCCAGTACCGCCAAAAAAAAAAAAAGTTAACTTCAAAATCCATCACTATGTCATTCAAGCCCCCCCCCCTTTTATTAGACTAGGCTTTTAAGGAAACAAAGTCTATAGGAAAGGGAACCATTTTAAGTTTTTCCTTTTAATTTATACCACTAATACCTCAGTTTCTAAAATTAGTTACGATGAACACCAATGCCTTCTGAATGTAGGTTTGTGTGTACATACAAAGGAGTGGATGTATGGATGCGTGTTTTATATAAATGTATTATGCACATTTGTACATTTTCACATGTAAAAACTGTATGGCTAATTTTTTCAATAGAAACCAAATTTGGAAGGAAGTAATCCTTGGTAAACATTCCATACTTTTTTTGTAATGGGGATTGAACTCAGGAGCAGCCTACCTCTGAGCGACAATCCTAGCCCTTTTTTATTTTTTATTTCGAAACAGGGTCTCACTAAGCTGCTGAGGCTGGCCTTGAACCTGAAATCCTCCTGTTATAGCCTCCCAAGTATTGGGATTACAGGTGTATACCACCATGCCCAGTCATCCATACTTTCAAGAAACATGATGGTTAACTTTAACATATTCGAATATATAGTACCCAAAGTCATTCACACAAAATTATCTTACTGCTGCTAATTAAAACTACAGAGAAAATTAAACCATGTCACAAAAATATTCTAGTTTCTCTATCAGTTCCTTTCAGTTCAGTTACAACTCATTTTCAGAATCTTTTTTGAATAACTTTTTGTGCTATGGAACATGTATTAACTTTCTATTTATTGCTTTGCGCTAATTATTACTAAGCATTCAATGTGGCAACATTCAGATACCATAAACTAAGAATTAGCTACCAGTAGGCAGTTTAGCACAAAAATTTCAAGAGATTATCCTCAGTGTTCACCAGCAGAGACTGAAGGTATCTCCACTCATAAAAGGCTTTTTATCTTCAGAATGACAAGACAATTCACATGTACATATTTCTAAAAATCTCAATGTGATTTTAAAAGCTTCATAATTAAAGATTGCTTTGCTAATTTTTTAAAGTAAACTAAGAATTTTTATTGAGGAAAATCATCAATTGTTTTACGCTTTATCTGATAAGTCTAAAAATCAAAAGCAGATAAAAATGAAGCCTTTTACTTTAAGTCAATCTTTTACCATAAAACCAATGAACAATGGGATGGTGACTGTAACTTTATGTTCATGGATTCACAAACCTTTTTCCACAGGAACTCTGGGTTGAGTGATGATAAATATAGGTATTATAATATAACTGAATGCTTCTGCAGCTAAAAAGTATCACTTGCAACTAAAATAGCTAAATTGAAGCCCACCTTATTCTCTCAAGCACCCTCCTTAGACTTTCTTCTCTCCAAATTATAAACTCAAGAGCAAAAGCATTCTAAATTTAAAATTAAAATGTTAGCTGGGAGTAGTGGCACACCCACTGTAATCCCAGTACTTGGGAGGCTGAGTCAAGAGGATCGCAGATTTATGGCCAGCCTCAGCAAATTAGCAAGATCCTGTCTCAAAATCAAAAATGAGAAGGGCTGGGGAGTAGTTCAGTGGTGGATCGCCCCTGGCTTCAATCCCCAGAACTACAAAAATAAAACAAAATATGCACATTTACATATTTATCAATACCTCTCTGTTACAGAATGAAAAAGGGGTCAATTAATAGACAACATGTGAAATTTTATTAAACCTAATTTTGTTACCTTATACTATATATCTGTCCAACTACAGCAGCAATTTGATTATCATCTTTATAAGTAAAAAATAGTTATACCATGAATAAATAAAATCACGAGGAGTAAATACTTTCAAGTGAATATTTCTGAATAACTAGATTTTTTCATTATATTTACTTAAGTCATTCTTAATCTGCATTCTGAGCACAAGAAACCTGAATCATATACAAAAATAGAAACCAAAATAGTATGAAATTCTGTCCTTAATACATAAAGCACATATTTATGTTGGCATGTATTATTGAGGTTTAACCTATATACTATGTCTCTGGGAATTAACTAATAATTTATGGGTATACTTATATCAACAGGAAAAATACTTTATACAGTTATTATCTGATATTATCAACAGGAAAAGATACTTTATACAGTTATTATCTGATATTATTACAGAGCCACAATGCCTTCAGAATATTGCCTTTAAAACTGTAACAAATCTGACTTTGAGTGATAGGACATACTGTAAAATATAGGATACCTCAAAGAAAGATTCTATAATAATAGATTATTTGCCTTTCCTATATACAGCACATTCAAGAAATTCAAAGAAATTAAGACTTAGTAAAAATAATTACAAAAGATAATCAACATCTTCTCACATGGTATGTGGGAAAAACAGAACTGCCCATGTCATTTTAAGAGAATACTAAAGTATGAATATAGTTTTTCATTAATATATTAACTACCTACTAATGGACATGCTCAGAAGAAAATATAGAATAATGGAGAGAAGTAGAAAAGAAAAAGTCAGATTTTCCTTATGGAGCAAACAGTGCTCTTAAGCATAGTTCCAGAATGAAGCTATCTCAGGAGAGAACTGCAATCATTACCAATTATCTGCTGCATTAAAGTTTCGTATCACCAAGATTACATAAGGCCTGCATACCAAGTTCATCTTGCAAACTGCTACCGCCTACAGCAGAGGCATTGTCATGTGATGCTTCTAAGTGGACACTCCCATTTCTCACCAGCAAGGAGGCACTAGCACTGAGCACTGCGGCCTGGGAAGGGGGGCGGGACTGGACTTTGACCTGCGCTGTGGACTGCTGGCCTTGCTGACCATCTTGAAGGCTAGGAAAAAACATGGATTGGGAAGACATTACAGGGAAGAAGAGAGAAAACAATAGCTAGAATGAAATCAATATAAAAAACTGATTTCAAAAGATACTTTTTCAATGTAACCTGAGAAAGAGCCAACAAACTTGGTAAAATATACAAAGTACATTGCCAACTGGTCCTTATTAATTTGTTCTAGTCCTTATTAATTTGATTCATAGTTATGAATGCAGTAAACATTTAATATATATGTAAATTAGTCAATCTACAATTTTTTCCACATCAAACAAATTAAACTCAAGTGTAAGGAAACAACTTAGCAAAGAAAAATCATGAATACATTCAACATATGTGTTTTGGAGCTGGGCCCCAATGAGTATGTCTTGTTTTTCAATTAGATATGCACTTGTACTTATAACCTCTTGATAAATCTAGAATTTTCTTATAAATATTCTGGAATCTCTATTTCACAATAAAACAAAGTTTCTAAGCACTTGAAAACCAAAAAATCTCTATCAAATGAAACCACAATGACAATTTTGAATTTTAAAAAATCACAAACTAGTGGAAAAGAACCAGAAAAACTGATTCAACCAAGTGAAATACAAACAGCCACTGGGCAACTGACAGAAGCACAATTAATATAAGCTATCATTTATAAAAAGCCTACATATTTCTGAAATAAGGCCGCATGCTTTAAATACATGTTAGTTAAGAATTATGTTCCCTTAAATTTTGTTATTTACCTTTCCAATCCATACTATAGCCTTAATAACAAGAATCTATCATTTCAGAAAATCCTAATAATCTGGAAATCTGTAATGTCTCAAAAGACATCCTAATATTTTCTAAATTACATTTAGTATTTATTATAAATTTTTGTTTTCTATATTATTTAATTCATTTTATTAATTTAAGATAATGTGAACTTAATGTTCTTATAATATTTAGACAAATGAAACTGATTAAATTTATGAAAACGTTTTCATTACAATTATTATACATCATTCTCTACATAATGTTCAATAGAACGCTGCATTCTATCAATTTACGTTTACTTTGAAAAATCTCAGTCTTTTACTAAAATTACTAGATGTTTAGAACAAAATTATCAGACCTCTAGAACAAAAAGAATACTCCTCAGGACAGCCCTGTTTAGTAACTCTCATTTTTAATCAGTATCAACTTTTCTCTAATCCTTTAAATTCAAAATAATGCTTTCTCTAGTGTCTATGAAACAAATTTACCTGCTGCAGGCTGACCATGAAATAAAAGGCTAAGTAAAAAATATTGTATACATTGGTTAGCCTGTGGCTAGGGCAACAGAATATTCTGGAACAACTCTGATAAAAAAGACAGGAACTGATGAAATTAATTATTATTATTATATTTTTCTCCAGCCACACTAACCACATTTCAAGTGCTCAATAACCATATAATATAACTAGTGCCTACCAAAGCAGGCATGAGCTAGTAATTTAGTCTTTATCCTATTGGGAAGTGCATATTATAGAATCTATCTAATATCACAGAAAGCTCTGTTAAACAGCAACATTTATTTTTCAGGCTCCTTTTAAAGCTACTGAAAAGTACACATTGTAAGTAGAATATAGGAATACATACAACAGATGAGAAAACCAAGTCAGCAAAATTTTGACTTGTCAATCCTTACTGGTATTATTGAAGCCAGATGGAATCTTTGTACAATAGATATAAATTCAAGAGATGATTTGAGAACTAATATAAACAGATTAAGTCTTTATCCTTTCTACTAATTTGATCAGTTCCTCTTCCTCAAAAGCTACCTAACCTTATCCAGGAACATTACAAAAATGAACATGTTTCACAAAAGAAAATATAGAGAGGAAAATGTCTAAGTAATTTAGGTACTGTGTCCTTTCAGATTCAAAAGACAGCAGAATTTTAGTGAATTTTTACTCAACAAATTTTTCTATCAATTTTTTCACTTAAAGTCATAAGCAAAGGTGTTATAATGCAGTTAGATATATTTCAATGTGAACATATTTAAGAATATAGAAATCTTCAACCCAGAGATGCACGATATATGTGCAAATATTTCTAAAATATTAGTACACAAAAATCAACTCCAGAATAAAGAAATAAAATTAGACAAAATCTATGAGATTATAAATGTCAAGTTTTTGAACATCAAAAGCTAGTTATAAAATGTGTATGTCCCTTGAGTTTCTACTTTCAAAACCCCTTCAACCACAAAAAAGGCCTGTCATTTTTGTATAAATTGCCAAGAAATATATTGCATTTCATTTCAAACTAATAATAATTGGCATGAATGTGTCTTTTTTACAGTTCCAATTATATGACAAACCATTAGTTTGAGGAAAGGTAGCAACTATCTTATAATACAGCAAAAGGAAAGGTAGAAATTTAGGTCTGTAATTATAGGCTACCAAGGGCATTATTGACATGCAATCATACTAAGTGATATTTCTAATTTAAATGATAGAAGAATAGTTGATTTTGTTCTTTCCTTTCTCTGTAGCACTCAAGCGTTTAGTTACCTTTATATGTGTTGTCCAAACTCAAAACGTAAACTCTAAGAGTATGATTCCATAATTCCTATGACTCTCCAAATTCCAGAGAAGACTGGCTTGACATAGTACAAAAACAACAAATATTTGATGGATTCAATTCTGAGCACAAAATTATTCCTATGAATTTCTAATCATGGACTCTCAAGTATAACTATGACCTCTGTTTACCACAAATCTTTTAATCTTATATTCTAAAAAATATACTTAAGAATACACTAAAGCTTTTTTTCCTCCCCCAAAAGCACTGATGATTTTTCTATTCCAGTCCATTAATTAGAATTCAAAACATATAACATTTAGGTTGACAAATAAGGAGCTAAGTCTTAATATGTGTATTACAAACATTTTTAATATTTGCCTTTGTTTTTAGCTGTAGTAACAAGGAAAAATTAGCAAGGACCTACAAAACCTACCTGCAAGGCTAACTTATTAAAAAAAAAAACTTTAAAAATAACTGAGTTTATTCTAATAAGCAGTATTAGTAACATGCAAACTCTCTCTGTGAGGAAATCCATGATTCACTCCCGATCCTTATAAACATTATTTTTACCACATTGTTTTTTGGATAGTTAATTACTTAAACAATTAATTAAAGTGTAAAATAAATTACAGTAGCCTCCCTTTTTCCAAGGTTTTGCTTTCTATGGTTCCAGGAACTCACAATCAACAGTAATCAGAAAATATTAATTTGAAAAGCCAAGAAAAAATGAATTTGAGTTTAAATTCCTTTTATTATACTATTATAATTGTTCTACTTTATTATGAGTCCTTGTTAGTGTCTTAGTGTGGTAAACTTATAAATTAAACTTTAGCATAGATATTTATGTACTGTACAGGAAAAAAATACAGATAGGTTTCAGTGCTATCCAAAGTTTCAGGCACCCACTTGGAACATATTCCCTGTGGATAAGGGGGTCTATTGTAGTAGAATTTGCTAGTGTTTTTATAGTGATTGTAATGAAAGTATTGCCACATTTATTCTATTCCTTTTTGACAAATAAGTTGACCATTTTATAAATAAATGACCATTTTATCCTATATTTTTTAAAAAATGAGAATGATAGCTCATACTGAAAAATAACATCAACATACTTCACCTGAGTATTTTTTAAATTACCACAATTTTAATACATTGTTAGTTCTCCTAATTCCTAACAGCTAAATTTTATTTTGTTTCACCCGTTTAGGACACCACTTTTGTACTGGAAATATCCTAGAACCTTAACAAAAACTACATGTTGACTACTAGATTACTTTCCAAAAATTCTAATGTGAGCTCTTCAGGAGTTCTACATCTTATCCTAGATGTGATGTATTTAAAACTCTAGGGGGGAAAAATGGGAAAATATCATGTGGAGTTAGCACAGTAACTTAAATTCCACCAGGCACAGAAAAAAACTAATTGTCTATGTTTGGTGAGTTTCAGCAGGTTCATCTGTGGCAAAGAATGAAACAATTTTTAAAAACTAAAAACAGAAGGTTAAAAAAATGTTTAAGATGGAGCAAGTAAAAAGGCAAAGAAGTTGTCTATGGCAAGTATTATTCAAGGGGCAAAAAGAAGAGTTTAGAAACAAAATAGAAAAAAGGAAAAAAAAATGCTCAGCTCTTTCTGCACAGTGGGACTATATCCCAAATCCACTAACAGAAAGAAAAGTTCCTTCAGGCAGGAAAGAACATAGAAAGGAAATGAAAGAGGAGGGCTCACAGAAAGCAAAGATTTCTAGAACAAATGTTTCTTTTAAATTGGTTCCCTTCCCACTTTTATATTTTAAGTATTGGTTTAATTCATACTACCTTTTATTAAATTGGTTTAATTCATACTACCTTTTATAAGTTTATTAAATTTATTGGTTTTATTCATACTACTGAATGAATTGGGAACATGACCTATGAAAGATGAAGATCCTGATTATAAAGTAAAATCCAGAAAAGTAATCAAGTCTTAGATCTCAGGGAAATACAAAATGAAATATTTTAAACAGGATTTTGCTGCTCTCAAAAGCAAGGTTTTAAAAAGGGAAGGGAAGGGAAGGGCTTATCTCTTCTAACCTATTGTGCATTCAACAGAAATTATTTCACCAAATGCTCTTCCAAAATACTTTGTAAAATGGTGTTTTGGGACACAGAAATTAATAAAAGTATACAGTATAATATATGCACTGCTTAAGCAAGCACATCTACTTATGTCCATAGTTGTATTTTTAAAATAAATTAAAAGCACAAGTTTTTAAAAGAGATTGTTCCATTTCTAATTCGAGACATGAACTCATTAGATTTGATGCAATTAAGAATAAAGCACTTAAAATTTTAATGGAAAATTATCCCCAATATTATGAATGGATGTTTTGTTACTTGAGAATATTGGAAAACTTTAAAATGTTTGAAAAATTGAATAAAAATATACATAGAAACACCCAATTGACCACACTTTGCATATTTTAGTTCGGTGTAATCTACTAGGTCTTGGCGATTGTGAAATAAAAGACACAAAGTCTTAAGAAATATAAAATAAAAAATATTTTAGTGACATGAAATAAACTGACATCAAAGTTAAGTCAGTTATCTATTATTTCTCAGCAAGCTCACCATTTGGTCCCATAACTGCTCATATTAAACACTGTCAAGATGTTGGGAAAAGATGCTGCCATCATATTAATTTGGAATTTAAAAAAAAATTAACAAGACCTACTTACATTCCTGTAACTGCCCCAAAGTGATTTTGCAATTCCAAGTTGGCAAAACCAATCTGATCATTTTGTTTAAATAGCGCAACATAAGGCATGCATAATGCACAAGGCTCATGGTCACATGCAGAGAAAGCCTAAAAGAGCTGAAATGTAGATGAGAAACAGAAAGATAAAAAAAACAAAGCTCTTCAAATGCTTTCTTGGTTCTGACAGAACAGGTTAGAAGGGCTGTTGCATGCATGCTAAACTTGGTGGAATTTGAAAATACCATACCTTAGGGGTGATCCGATGAGCAAGGTAGGAGGGGTAGGGTTACTCCCTGCATTGTGCCGGCGCCGAACTGCCTGGCGCCTAAATGTGCTGCGTTCACGGCGAAATGACACAGTCTCCTCGCTGGCCTGTGCTGCTGCATCAAGACAGACTTAGGTCAAATAGGAGCCTATGTCAGAGATGTAACTAGCGCTGAGCCTGTCTTCCCCTTGACTTCCCACCTCAAGGGTAAAGGGAACTTTCTTCTCATGCCGAGCCGTTTATGTGTACACTGCTAGTCTATTGGATCAGGTAATACACAAAAGGTATGCACCACTTAAACTGATGTTTTTGACCTATTATCTGACCTCACCATCTTCTCTTCAACCTATTAAGAGATTTCTGTTGCTTTAAATCTTTTCATGAAATTCTCATTTATTTTTATCCCATATTCTTCTACCTTCCCTTTAATTAAGTCAATCTTTAAAATGTTAGTTTCTAACAAATGGGGCATTAGTTTTTACTCTTTTGAGAATAATAAAAACAGCAAAGACAATAACAGATGATCTTTAACTTATGGTGGGATTACCTCCAATAAACCCATCATAAACTAAAAATATCATGTTGAAAATGCACTTACTTCATCTACTCTAACAAACGAGCATCTTAGTAACACAGCACACTGTAGAGTATCAGATGCTTTGCCTGGTGATTATGTGGCTGACTGGGAACTGTGGATTGCTGCTGCTGCCCAACACTGAAGGAGAGTATGTATGACATACTGCTAGACCAAGAAAAGACCAAATTTTACAGTATGATTTCTACTGAATGCATATCACTTCTGCACAGTCATGAAGTTGCAAAGTCTTAAGTAGAAACATCATTAAATTAGGAACCCTCTGAACTTCACTGTAGGTGTCAAAAAGTAAGGCAATGTGTTTATCTCACAATACCCTGTGCCATAATTTGGGCAGCATTAAATGAAACCACTGACTACAAGGTTATACAACTAATTTATTAAACACTCAAGATAATATGAATATATTTAACAGTAAAGTACTTTTCTATCATCACCTTTATTTAAAAATTCTAAGGCTTTGGCCCTATCTCCTTAACATTAGTAAGCAAGTATTAGGAAAATCGAAGTATAGATACTCATAGCTTAATCTAGAAGCAATAAAGTACAAACTAACACCTAGCATATAAAGGCTTAGAATTACATAAATTTTATAAAAACATACTAATGAAACAATCTGGGTTTCTAAAACAAAATATAAAATTATTTTCATCTATTTTAATATAAACTAATGGTTGTTTCCTAGTGATTTAAAGATTTGGGGAATCATTTTGATTTTGAGAAAAGATATTTTGATGCTAAATATGAATACAGACAAGAGAGATTAGTACAAAAACATTCTTCCCAAACATAAAAAAAATCCTTTAACTGTGAAAAAGCTGTTATTTGTGGGATAAAAGCTCATGTATACAAAAATTATGTCTGGTTGATGGGGGGGAAAATGCTGATTAAATCTGGTCACCTAGAAATGTGCTGTCCAGTACAATAGCCACTAGCCATAAACTTAAATTAACTAAACTTAAATTAACTAAGTTAAAAATTCAATTCCTCACATTTGTGAACCTCACTTCAAATACTCTGCAACGTATAGCTATTTACTACCATTATTAGATAATGCAGGCACGGAATATTCCCATCATCATAGAAGGTTGTATTTGATGGTGTTAATCTAGAAAGTCAGGGTTACCATTTTGTTATCACAATCTACAGAGTACATTATATACTTTGCCAATTCCTGACAACCATGACCTCAATGAAATTAAAATAAATCTGCATCATCACAAACAAGAAAATATATATTGGCAGGGCAGTCACTGGATGAAGGATCAAACAAAGCAAAGCAGAAAATAAGCCAGTTGAGAGAAGAAGTGAAAAATCAGATAACAATTGATATACCTGGATAAAGGTTCCTAGCTACCAGTAAACTCAGGTTACTGAATTGAAATCACTACTTAAAATCTCGCTTCAAGACTTATTTTGTAAAATATTACACTGAAGATTTCTATTCTATAGCTGGAACAATTATGCTATTATTTATAAACCATTTTTTATAACAAACTGTTATGCTCATTTTGCAGGTTAATTTAACTTCATCATGAAATTTTCACTCTATTGTTTCAACCAAAATAGAGTAAAATTTACCCAGATATAATTAATAGAAGATCATGTGCTTCATAACATGTACTAAAATTATTCATAAGAATTTAGGAAAAGCAGCATGTAATCTCTGAATACTGAGAATAGAAAGAAGGGAAACAGGACAGTTTTCTTTACTAAAATCTTAGTGGGCTAATCTTAAGCAAATGCTAAATCAGGAAAAGATAATTATTCCATAGCACAAGGATAACAAAATAAAAACTAAAAACGAGCGAGAATTTTTAGTCAGAAAGTTCTTTGTTTTGTTTTTTCAGAAGACATCTTTGTTTTGTTGTCCATTAACAAACCACATACAAAAAATCTGCAAAAATCTGCTACATATTATTCACATATGTATATGTATATAAATGTAAATAGCTACATATTATATTATTTATCCCTTAATAATCTTGAAAACATATCAAGATGAAAGTTTAGGCATCTACCAAACACTGTATTAAAGAGGAGTTAAAATTATTGCCTAAATTGTCCTCAGTAATACCCAGAGTATAAATACCTATTGTTCACGAATTTTTTAAATGTTCAGTATGGCAAGTGCTTTAACAATAGCTACAATCACAAATTCAACTGAAAACACCAAGCTATCATTTATAGTTACAGTAAATAAGACTAAATCATGTGGAATGTGCTACTTCTACAGAACATCTCTGAAACATGGTCCAGTGGGGATCCAGTTCCTGGAGCCAAAGAGGGGAAAAAGTATCTCTAAAAATTAAAATCATTTGCTTTAAGCACATAGTCACATAAGTTAGCCACACTTAATAAAAATTCATTTCTGTAAGCCAACTAATAGTAATAAGCCTTTCTGAATCATTTCATTTTATAGAAGAAAGAAAATAATGTGGAAAAAAATTAACAAGGACATCAGAGGGGAGGGAGAAAATACTTAAAAAACTGGTTTTGCTAGGCATAATGATACACGCTTGTAATCCCAGTACTTGGGAGGCTGAGACAGGAGGATCGCAGGTATGAGAACAGCCTCAGCAACTGGTTGAGACTCTCATCAACCTAGTGAAACTCTGAAGAAAGAAAGAAAGAAAGAAAGAAAGGGGGGGGAGAAAGGGGCTGGGGGTATAGCTCAGAGGTAGAATGCCTCTGGGATTAATCATCAGTACCAAAACTGAAAAAATAAAAAACAAAAATAATCTGGTTTTGAAGTTGTTCATTTCTGGCAAAGAAAGATGCAATTAGTTGAATATAAGATAAAATGCAAATGGTGA
Organism: Graphiurus murinus; assembly: GCA_004027655.1. Classification (NCBI taxonomy): domain Eukaryota; kingdom Metazoa; phylum Chordata; class Mammalia; order Rodentia; family Gliridae; genus Graphiurus; species Graphiurus murinus. The sequence goes on from PVLC010008000.1 coordinate 30,752, forward strand.
AAAATTAACACTCTCAGTATAAGTAAATTTTATGTGTATATGGGTAAAAGAATTCCAGAAAAATTCACATTCAAGTGATTCAAAAACCATGAAAGATAAAACTTATCAAATACTTCTAAGGATATATATACTTACAGTTTTATTTTTAAAATATTTTTATTTTTAAATATTCTTTCAAAATTATAATAGTCTTTGGTATTTTTCCAAAGGAACTGCAGTCAGCATATTACAGTGATACCTGCATATCCATGTTTATAGCAGCACAATTCACAATAGCCAAATTATGGAACCAGCCTAGGTATCCATCAACAGATTAATGGACAACAAAACTGAGGTATATTCATGCAATGGATTTTACTCTGTCATAAAAAAGAACAAAATAATGCCATTTGCAGGTAAAAATGGAAAGAACCAGAAAATATGCTAAGTGAGATCCTCCAGTCTCAGAAAACCATGGGTTCTATGCTTCCTCTCACATGTGGAAGCTAGAGAGAAACTAGGAAACCAAAGAGACCTTAGATAAATGAGCAGAGATTCCAGTAAAATAGTAGAAGAGGATTAAGGGAGGGAAGGTGGGGGAAGGGCTGCAACCTGATGAAGGAAACAGTTCAAATAATGCTATGTACATATATGAAATTATCACCAATCTCAATAAAATGTACAAGGAGGAAGAGGGAGAATATGGGATCCCGAGGGAAACACCAACCACCATGTGCATGTATGTTTCTATCACTCTGAACCTTATTATGATGTATAATTAGACTGCAACAAAAAATGCTTTAAAATCACAAATCATAACTTTCTATCACTCTGAACCTTATAAAGATGCATAGATTGCAACAAAAATGTTTTAAAATTACAAATCATAACTTTCTAAGCATTTATTTGTGTTAAAAGTAACTTTAAAAAACTGAATGTGATCTATGATCATGAGTTTAAGAGGGATCTTCAGATAGTTCAGCTTCTTAGTTTCAGTAACTGATGCAGTCACAAAATGAGGTTTAAGCCTAAGAGCAATTCATAGACAAGATACAAATATCCTAAGACATTCTGACAGCACGGGGACTGAACTATTCCTGAAGATCACAAAGAGAGTAAAATCTACAATACATACTTTCCACTTTAAGAGTTACTCCCCATTTATCTCAATGAGTTAAGGAAAATTCTACTGTTTCAATGCAGAATTATTTTAGTGCAGCTATTTGTTTTTTTATATGGAGGCATTAAAGCAAAAGACTATCCGATGGCTTTACTCTATAAATGACAATAGGAAAAGTATTAAAGACTGTGGTGAAAAAAAAAAAAAAATTGGTGAGGCAGCAGGTAAAAGCTGTCCAAATTCTATTTCAAACACTGTAAAGTTCTGACCATAAATATGTAGAGATAAAGATGCTGCCAATTACTATTTCAGCCATACAGCAGATTGATTACTGAAAGGATTCACAGGTTAAAAGTTACTTCCTACTGGTCATGCAACCCTATGGCTGGCCTCTTCTGATAGTACAATTGCTATGAAATAAGTTAAAAATGTAGGAATAAACTACTTGAGAAAACTTTTTTTTTCCCCAGTGGGAAATGTTTATTACTGGGTGAAAAAGAACACATCTAGGGATACCAGGAAAATAAAAATGTATGTTACCTCAAAAAGACCAGAAAAAAATGCTGGAGGAAATTAAATTTTCAAGAAAGATGAGCAGGGTGGGATCTGAACGGAAACACACTAAGTGCTGTGTGCATGTATGTTCATATCACTTTGAATCCCACTATGATGTATAATTATAATGTAAGATGCCAGAAGTACAAAACATGTTACGTGTACATACATCTCAGAAAAATAAAAGAAATTTGCAAACATTCTGGGACACACTGAAATATTCTTAAAGGTAAAAACTATTTCATTTAAGAATGAAATTAAATAAATATTCAAACAATTTTACAAAAAATTCTAAAAGTAAAGTTCTCGGCTAGGCATGAAATTAATTTTATCTAAACATATTTCCCCTTTCTTACTTTTCAGGCCAGCAAAGAATAATACTCCCATCAATATGCAAAGATTTTCTTCTACTAAAGAAAAGAATTCTTGGAAGCATCATTTTCTGGGAAGCTAAAGAATAATCAGAATCTACTGTACAACTTTAATCATCAATTCTAAATTAAAATAATCTATGCAAACAGTTTAAAGGACTACTTTATTTTGTGGTAAGTAAATCAACAAACAGCAGCAAACAACAAGAAAATTATCAGATGTGTTTTGAGTTCATGAGAATTTGCATACATGATCCCAGCAGCTAAATAAATACAGGTGGGGAGATGAAATGTCTTTAAGAAACTAAATGATATTCTGGAGTCTAATGTACACAGAGCAGTTTCTAAAAAATATAGCTTAATGATTGTTTACTCTCATAGGTAATTGCTAATCTTTTTTAATCCCTTGTGAATGGGATAGAAGATACCAACCTTCTAGAAAAGGGCATTCAAATACAATTTTGTATGTATATTCAGGAGATTCACCCAATAAAAGGTTGCTAGTGAAAAATATATATTTGAAGTGACATATTTGAAAAGGGAAAATTCCAAAAAATGATTAAAAGACATCAGTGTTTTGGTTTACATAATGAATGTGCAATTTACAAAAGCACTTTCCCACTTCTAAGACCAGCACAGTCGGAAAGTTAACTGTAATATAGGCCTAGAAAGTTACTACTCCTGTTTTATAATTGAGGAAATTGAGGCAGAGATTTAATGGTTGCCAGAATAATCAATGAGTAATTACAGGTCAGAGTAAAAAGTAATCATTTTATTTTTTTTATCCAAAATTTGCTGCTAGAAAGAAATTATACTGTTTGTTCTGACCTAATAAAATTTGGCATGGACTGTTTTGGGGATTTCTATGTATAAACACTTAATTGCTTCCTCAGTAAAATACCTCTTTTCTTGAAACTGCTGTGAAGGAAGATTATTTTTCCAAATCTCTTCAGCTTTATTTAATAAGCATTCTTCTAAGC
>PVLC010008000.1:33856-60787 GCA_004027655.1 Graphiurus murinus
AGTACTAGGGATTGAACTCAGGGGCATTCTACCTCCGAGCTACACCCCCAGCCCTATTTTTTATTCTTTATTTTGAAACCGAGTCTCACTAAGTTGCAGAGTGCCTCACTAGGTAGCTGAGGCTGGCCGCGAACCCGGATCCTCCGGTCTCAGCCTCCCGAATGCTGGGATTACAAGCGTGCGCCACCACGCCCGGCTCTCTTCTAAGCTTTTTATGTCTACACTTTCTTCACAGGACAGCTGAAATATCATCTTATTTAATGAATAAATCAGGATCAGCCACACAATAATTACAACATTATACTCTAATACAGTATTAAATATGATACTATGATGTCTTTGAAAACTATTAAAATAACCAGGGTGGCTTGTCCCTGCATTTGCTGACCACATGGGTTGGGTTTGTTGTTTTGCTCTGTATGGTTATGACAGCTCCTCCTTTAAGGTAGGCTGTACATTTCTTCTGCTGTCACTCCTGCATCTTCTATCCATCTCCTTCTCCTAATCTGCTTCTTCTAACATGGCATGTGGACTGAGAAACCAGAAAAATCAAGTTTATTAGACTTTAGAGCCTGATTTAGTAAAGAACCAAAGCTATAGTTCCCATTTCCTTATCTGTTCAGTGAGTGGTCTTTGTCTTTTTGTCAATGATATTTGAATAGAAAATAAAACTACATTTTATGTGTATACCACAAACTCATAAGTTATTAAGATTTGACTTTTTTTTTTGAGTAATAATTTTCTTAAAAGATTATCTCTGAGCCAGGCACATTTGTAATCCCATCTATTTGAGAGGCAGAGGCAGGAGGATGATAAGCTCCAAGCCATCCTGGGCAATTTAGTGAATCCTGTCTCAAGATAAACTGAAAATGTCTAGGGATATAGCTCAGTAAAAGAATTCTTGCCTAGCATACTCAAAAAGCCCTACGTTCAATCCCTAGAACCAAGAGAGAAAAGAATTTCAATGTTTGGCTTCTAACAAAAACAATGATATCAGAGAATTACTTACAAAAAATAACCTAAACATTCTATGTAAAATAATTTTCTCAGAGAAATAAAGGTTATGAAATTCAAAAAAGTACAAAGAATATTAAGAAAACACAAAACTGTATTCTTTATAATCTGATAACTGAAATAGAAAATATGCTATAATAATAGTACTAAATTATGCAGACAGTAAGTTTAGTGACTCCAAAGAAAATAATTTTAATTAGAAGGAAGATCAGTGGGGTAGAGGAAGGGAATCAGGAGGAAAGAAGAGCAGAGGGTATCAGAAGGTACTGGGAAATAAAATTGATCAAATTATGTTATATGCATGTATAAAATATGTTACAATGAATCCCACTATTATACATAACTATAATGCACCAAAACATTTTTTTTAAAAAAAGAAAATTATATTGTTAAAGGTAATATAACCTATAAAACACAGGACATTTACCTATAATATACAACTGTACTTTTTATCCTTAAGATATTAGTCATAAATTAGAGATATGCCTTATATTATAAAAGAAAAAATAAATACAAAACAAGAGGTCAACAGAAATATCTTAGTTTGAACTTAAAACTTTTTTCCTAATTAACTGCAGATGATTATTGATAACATCTTATTTTAACTGAAGTACTTGATTAATGGTGAGAGGTCCTATAAAAACAAGCATCTGTCATATAGCTAAATATCAAAAGTTATGACATATTACCACCGAAATAAGGTAAAACTCATAATATTAGGTAAAATGCTAACAAATATTTTTGTATTTTGGTATTATGTAAGAAATTAGGGATTCAAGTATTATTATTTGATTCATTATTTTCACACAATGGAACAATAGAGCATATTTATTTCTCCATGTAATTATTCTCTCCTACTTTAATTTTATACCACTGAATTAAACTAGACAGTTTAAAAACATTTGTCCTAAATTGCCCAACAGGACTGTAACAAATACTGCTAAAATGAGTATCTTTAACAAGTATTTCAGATTCTATGTAGTTTTAAAATAGTAAGAACAGAAACAGATCCTCTCCCACTATTTCCAATCTTCTAAATGACCCAAATAAACTCCCAAACAAAATTCACATATTTAGTTGTGACAAAAAGTTATATATTAATTCCTAATACATTTAAGTAATTTTGTTTTGTTCTTATTCTAAACACATAAAGCTCAACTAAAAATAGCACCTGCTATGCCTTCTTCGGCAAAAAAAAAAAAAAAAAAAAAAAAGATTTCACAGCCCCCATATTATTACATTTCTTCTGTCAAAATAGATGAAAGATTTTAGTTCATTATCTGTTTCTTATTAGCATACAATGAAGTTTTCAAAAAAGAATATACATAAAAAACTAAAACTAGCATCTGGGAAAAAGAACAAAGAACTGTATTTTGTAATACTTCCCCAAAAAGGGTTGGCAGTTTAAATACAAAGGCATAGATTTAGTATAGATTGTACACACAGTTTGTCAGTACTTCTCAATAGTATTTAGAATAGCAGTACCTTTTTATCATAACTTGTTCACTCAAATTTTATTTTGATAACTTTAAGAATTAAGCTGCATTTAAAAAAAAAAAAAAAAAAAGAATAAGATTCCCTGGTAGCTCACCAGGCATGGTGGCTCATGCTTGTAATCCCAGTATTTGGGAGGCTGAGATTGGAAGATCCGGGTTTGCCACCAGCCTCAGCTACTTAGTGAGGCCCTCTGCAACTTAGTGAGACCCTGTTTCAAAATAAAGAATAAAAAATAGGACTGGGGGTGTAGCTTGGAGGTAGAATCCTGAGTTCAATCCTCAGTACCACACACACAAAAAAAGAACAGCATCCAGGAAAAAGACTCCAGGAATTTAATTACTACATTGTCACCAAATGGCTACAACCGGCTTCAAATACAATTCATTCTTAATATTTAGCCTTAACAGACCATTTTCTTCCTTAGGAACTAAAGATCATTTCTTTATATTCCCATTACAAGTTAATCTTTTTTAGGAACTTTACCAAGAAAATTCATCAAACAAACAAAATACAAAAGATGTTTACCACAATGTGGACTTGAAAAACACTCTAGATGAAATTAAAATTCTTTGAGATAAAAAGCATGGTTGTATGTTTGGGAATGTTTGTACAAACAGAAAATACAGCTTAACTTTAATAAGAGACCAAACATTACTACACCAATAGACTTTTAAGTTTTAAAACTAAAGATACAAGCATAAATAAAGGGAATGGGGGTGGAATTTAAAAAGCTAACATGCTAACAACAGAAGACCTTGTTCTTCTAATTATATTCAAGAAGTAGATTTCATGATAAACATAATATAATAAGCAAACTATTCTGGGTAGAAGGAAATAGAAACAACTACTCTGAAATAGAGGTCAACACACCCTGACAAAATATGGAAATAATCTATTAAATTTGTACAATGCCCCATAAACCTGAAATAAATAAGCTACTACTTTAACCAAAACTCCATCAGTGTCTTGGGGGCATCATACATCCATTAATGGATACAAAATGCCAATATAAGCCACAAATCTCAATTTAATGAACTTTCAAAATTTCCTTAATGTCTGAAACTTGAACTAAGCAAGGACTGAAATGAAAGAAAGCCAGTTTTCAAAGTTTATAAACAGAGCTAAAGTAACATTTGGGAAAATCTCATAGGACAGGTAGATTGATCTAATTTTGGAAGTACAGTGACATGCACTGCATAAGAGATGACTAAAAGTGGTTTACTGAGTTAATATAATTCTATATTTGTTGCCGCTACTGTTCTACGAGGAAAACGAGCTAAGTTTTGTTATTCTTGGCAAAACATTTACAAGTGACATCTGACATCTTAGAAAAGTTGAGGCCATCAAGAGCAAATTGATATACTCAATAAGACAATTTAAAACAGGTTTTCTCGATGTTCACATCAAAGTCTTTCCTAAGACAACCATTTCCTTCATTGAAGAAAGCTTGTTTACAACACAGTAGAAGAGAATATTAACGGAAAGCACATTTTGATAAGTATTACTCTCATTAACAGTACCAAATTTGCAGTGACTCTTGTAAAAGTCTTTTCTTATAGTTTACTTACCTCCACTGACTGCATCTTGCTCTTCCCCTTCAGGAAATACAACCTGGCTTGGCAAACTATTCCTAGATCGAGTGACTGTCTCTAACTGGGAAGCCCGTCCCAATAAAGACAGCTCATCTAGCACCTCTCCTTCTTTGGCCTCGAGATCTGATTTTGAAGTGGTTAAGGGCTTCATACTTTCAGGTGCCATTAGCCTATTTGAGTCATTCAAACATGCTACTGTGCCACTGTCCAAGCTCAACACCCGAGCACGAGTCTTGGCACTATTTGTGCTGGAAGTCCGTCTTGTGGCCCGCTTTTTGCCAGATCCTTCAGGACCCAGGTGAGCTCTGTGTGTGTGCTCAGAGTCTGTGCCCCTTTCCTTATGGGTGTGTTTGGTCTTTAGAGCACTGTATCTGCCCTCGGGAGACTGGCACGAATGGGAGGTGGTGCTGGATGAGCTGTCACTGCTGAATTGGTGAGCAGAGTGAACACTTGATGCTCTACTCAAGTCACTTTGATCACTAGAGTCCTCATCATGACAAAAGATAGCACTATGTGGTTTGGTTCCAGAAACGCCTCGAAAGGAAACATAGTCCCTGTGCCGACTGGAGTCAAAACTACTGGCCCGTTTTTTTCCTGTCCGTCTCCTGCCTGACTTATGGGCAGAGGCTGTCCGGTGGATTAAGCTAGAGGACTTGGGTCGTACATCCCCCTCTTTCTGTTTCCCACCAGTGTCTTTACAAACTTTTGAATCCACTGAAACGTTGGATTTCTCACTCTGCTCCTCTTTGCTTTCAGCAGTTTTCTCAGGTAGTCTGTCCTCTGGTGCAGTAAACTCATTTGCATGAGGGTTTTTATTGGCTTCCTCAGATGCAGAGGTGCTGAGGCCTCTCTGGTTGTGCATTTCTTCAGAGGCCTGAGGATCCTGGGCCTCGGGTGCTGCACTATTTGTACCCACTTCCAGAGCTGTCTTGTCACTGCTGGTCCCTTTGTCACTGGCACAGGAACTCTTCTCCTCTGGGTCAGCACAGCTCTCTTTTTTCTTAGCACTTTTCTTTCCTACTTTAGGCGACTCCTCATGCTCTGACAAGATGCTCTCTATGTGAGTGGAGCTGGTCTGCTCACTTTTGTAGCTACTCACAGTACTGTTGGTATCACGGTCCGTCCCGCTGCAGTAGCTCTCTGTGGATCCGCTACTCCGTGTGCTCAGGCTCCTCAGGCTGTCCATGCTTTTGTCTGCATTCAGCACTTTGCTCTTCCCACTCTTTGTGGGTGGCTGAGAATTACTGTTTTTCTGGTCACCAGAAACATGAAATTCCCCAGGTAGACAAGTATTTTCCACCAAGGATTCTTTGGATCCAGAATGAGGTTTGGAGGACTCTAACTCACTAACTGGATCTAACCCACGTCTTTGCTGATAAAGAGGGAAGTCATTCAGCGACGTGTCCGGAAAGGCCACGGCAGAACTAGAAGTCCGTGGTACACCTCGCGGCCGGTGATCTTTCCTGTAAGAGTGTGAATGTAAAGGTACAAGAGAAGCTACTTCTGTGTCACAGGCGCTGGACAGAGACTGATCGATGTGATGGTGGTGGCTATGACTTGGTAGACTCACTTTGTCACTGAAGTCCCTTGGTAAGTCCTGTCCACAAGAGGACAAGGAAGGCTGAATGGAGATGAAGGAGTCATTGGAGACCAGTCGGAAAAGCTTCCGATCAGTTGCCAAATCTGTTTCAAACACATATTTGGAAACGTTAACACAGATAATCTGCTTCTCTACTTTTAACAATGGAAAGAATTCAAAGCATACAATAAATCAAGTATAAACAATTTCTCAAGCAGTTCACTGAATAAACAGTTGGCCAGTCATTCCAAAGAGCTGGTTTCTATTTCACAGCTGCACAAAGAAAGCTTTCTAGTGATGGAATGAACTGAACTTCCAAATCTTTGAATTCTTCAATTGGCCTCAGAAAGATTCTATAGGCTATCAATAATAAAATAAGCAAATAAGGATTGTTTATTTATTTGTTTGTTTAGTGGTACTGGGGATGGAACTCAGGGACAGTCTACCTCCAACCTACACCCCCAGCCCTATTTTTTATTCCTTATTTTGAAATAGGGTCTCACTAAGTTACGGAGGGCCTCGCTAAGTAGCTGAGGCTGGCCATGAATCTGTGATACTCTGGTTTCAGCCTCCCAAATACTGGGATTACAAGTGTGCACCACCATGCCCAGCTCAGGATTATATTTAAAATGAATCTAGATTCCTATGCAAGCTCTATCCCTGACTTACCAACTAAGTGACCTTGGGTTACCTTTCTGAGCCTATTTATCTACAAAATTTGATATCAACTTCACAAAGTAGTAGGCAAGGAATATTGAGTTAATAGTATATATTGCTTCATATAATGCTGTTACAATTAATAGTAATGATCATTATTTTACCTAACACAACACTAAAATCCTTTTGAAAAACAAATATGATTATTTTACAAATCAACAAAACCTAGAGGAATCAGAAACAGAAATCAAACAGCTGACCAATGCCCAAACAAGATATAACATAATGATGCAAAAGATCTGACTGTTCATAACGTTTTAAAAAACAAAAATAAGAGCCGGGCGTAGAGGTGCATGCTTGTAATCCCAGTACTTGGGAGGCTGAGACTGGAGGATCCAGGTCATGGCCGCCTCAGTTACTTCGTGAGACCCTGTTTCAAAATAAAGAATAAAAAATAGGACTGGGGGTGTAGCTCAGAGGTAGAATGCCTCGGGTTCAATCCCCTCCCCAGTACCACAAAAACATAAAACAAAACAAAACAAAAAAACAATAAGCCAGGCATGGTGGTGCAGCTTGTAATCTCAATACTTGGGAGGCTGAGACAGGAGGATTACAGGTTTGAGGACAACCTCAGCAAGTATTTAGACTTTTATCAACCAAGTGAGACCCTGTTTCAAAAACAAATATAAAGTAGGGCTGGGAGTGTAACTCGGAGGTCAAATGCCCCTGGGCTCAATCCCCAGTAACCCCCCAAAAATTAAATAAAAACAATAATAATTACAGGGCAAAATATTTCATTTTCTCTTTCATCATTGATAGAGCAATTATAAAATGTCTCTTGAAAAAAGTATGCATCTTCCTATATCAATAAGAATATTCCTTTAACATTCTATTTAGATCAGTGATTCGTGACTTGAATTACCATACGCACTATGTAAATATAAATAAATCCATCTACCTACATTGCAATTCTTCTCGGAATGTAGTTTGACAACCAATCTGCGGAAAAGCTGATTTTTTTTTTCAATACATTTTGACAAACAAAGATAACTGAACCTGCTGTTAGTTCAGTAAAAAGAAAAAGTATTTTCTTGTTTGTCATAACTGCATAGAATAGACAAAGTACCATGATAGATTCTATAGCAAGTCAAACTCTTCTCAGTAGGATCTCAATGATAAAACCAGACATTTCTCCCTAAGATTAAAATAAAATAAAAATGAGCCAGGTGTAGTGGTGCACACTTGTAATCCCAGTACTTGGGAGACTGAGACTGGAGGATCCAGGTTGGTGGCCAGCCTCAGCTATTTAGTGAGGCCCTCCACAGCTTAGTGAGACCCTGTTTCAAAATAAAGAATAAAAAATAGGGCTGGGGATGTAGCTCAGAGGTAGAATGCCCCTGGATTCAATCCCCAGTACTACAAAAAATAAAATAAAATAAAATAAATAATAATAATTGTATTCAAAGACTACATCAAAGTTAAGAGGCTGAAATAAAAACTGAGCGATATTATTTTTCACCTAATTAAACCTTTTTGAATGACTGCTATTAGTGCCATTTAGGATAAGAAAAGTGTGCTGACAACTTGCTGATGGTGGCATAACTGCTGTAACCTTCTGTAAGACAATCCAGCAACATAGGCAAAGCCTTAAAAAGGTATTCTTACCCTCTGATTAGTAAACTATTTCTAGAAATTACTGCACAGAGACAGAAAGTAGATTACTGAAACAGCCAGTAGAGAGGCTAGCTAAAGAAGGAAATGGTGAGTATAATGGGTGCAGATTTCTTTTTTATTTATTTATTTGTGTGTGTGTCAGGAAAGAGTATAGGGAATTGAACCAAGGGGCATTCTACCTCTGAGCTATACCCCCAGCCCTTTTTATTTTATTTATTTATTTATTTATTTTTTTTTTTGCGGTACTGGGGATTGAACTCAGGGGCATTCTACCTCCGAGCTACACCCCAGCCCTATTTTTTATTCTTTATTTTGAAACCGAGTCTCACTAAGTTGCGGAGTGCCTCACTAGGTAGCTGAGGAGGCTGGCCGCGAACCCGGATCCTCCAGTCTCAGCCTCCCGAATGCTGGGATTACAAGCGTGTGCCACCACGCCCGGCTTAAATTTTTTTTTTGAAACAGGGTCTTGCTAGGTTGTTGAGAATCTCACTACTAGCTGAGGCTGTTCTTATACCCATGATGCTATTATTGCAGTTTGTCAAGTACTGGGATTATAGGCGTGTGCCACCATGCCTGGCTAGCTTTCTTTTTGGGTAATGAAAATGTTGTGTAATTAGTGGTAATGGGTGTACTTGTGAATATACTGAACACCACTGATATTACTGAAGGGTGAATTTTATTATATGTAAATTATATCACAATAAAAAGTAAGAACAAAATTATACACCAAAAATTAATAAAAGTTTTGCAATGGCAGCTGTATATTTACTAAAGTCAACATACTTTATTTTTATTAAAAAAACAAAACATTTTCCTCCCTTCTTCTGGATTATACCTATCAACTAATGCGATTATTCTTCTTATGAAATCTAAGTCCCGCCTTTAATCTTACTTCCTTTGCTAGCTACCACTTCAGATCTCTGTCCCCTTTATAAAAATTCTGTTGGGTGTGGTGGCCCACACTTGTAATCTCAGTACTTGGGAGGCTGAAATAGGTGGATCGCAGGTTCTAGGACAGCCTCAGAAAGTAGTGAGGCTCTCTCGTCAACCTAATGAGACCCTGTTTCCAAATAAAAATAAAGCCGGGCATGGTGGTGCAAGCTTGTAATCCCAGCATTTGGGAGGCTGAGACAGGAGGATCCAGGCTTGCTGCCAGCCTCAGCTACCTAGTGAGGCCCTCCGCAACTTAGTGAGACCCTGTTTCAAAATAAAGAATAAAAAAAAAAAAATAGGACTGGGGTTATACCTCGGAGGTAGAATGCCCCTGAACTCAATCCCCAGTACCGTAAAAAAAAATAATAATAATAATAATAATAAAATAAAATAAGGCTGGTAGTGGAGCTCAAAGGTAGAATGCCCCTGGGTTCAATCAACAGTGCCACTACATAAGTAAATACATACATACATACATACATACATACATACATACATAAATATTCACTAAGAGTAGTTGATAGTCACTGTCTTTCTTTTCCTCTAGCTCTCTCTTAAGGGAACCTCACTCCATTAAAACTGTGCTTTTCAAGGTTACCAATACCTTCCATACTATTAGATCCAATGATCAAATCTCAGTCCTCATGTCTCTTCACCTATCAGCAGTATTTGACAAAGGTGATCAATCCATTCTCCTTGAAATGTTAGGATATAACAGTCTTAGTTTTCCTTCTATCTCGCTGATTGTTCCTACAAATAGTTTCCTGGACTTCTTCAACTAGAACAATTCAGATATTAGTCCTTAGAATTTTTCATTTTGTCTACATTTTCTTTTTTATAGATCTCATTCAGTGCTATGGCTCCACAATAAACATTCAGAAACACCTGCAAACTAGTTCCTCCATCTTCTACTTAGCACCGTACACATGTGGGATAGTTTAAAGGCTAGGTGGGAACACTATAGATAACTATTCCTTAGAAGTAAAGAAGACAACGATACAGCCACACATTCAGATTTCTCCTGATATTACTGAAGCATGTGACAAAACAAATGCTAACTAATCAACTAACAGCTATCCAACTATGGTCCCCTATAAATCCAAACCAACCAGAGAACTGCAAGAACCCAAATAATATTTAAGCCAGAATGAACACTTGCCACTAGGTGGTGCCAAACCACAGCCAGGACCAGGAAGGACTAAATGCTAAGCTAACTAATCACGCAGGCTTGCCCTGTTAAGTTTGTTGACTTCATACTAATCCAATCCCCTATTTGACCTGACTAATTTTTTATTTACACACCGACAACTGCTAAATTTAAAACCCCAACCCAGACCTCTTACCAGCAATCTAAACCTCTCTATGTATGGATGCTTGGCAGTCATACAGCATCTCATTCCAGATATGCCTGAAAGTGAACTCCCTGTCTTATTCTCTTCCTCTGACAGTTAAGGGGCATCCATCCTCCCTATAGCCTAACCCAAAGCCTTAGAGTCATTCATGACTACTATTTCCCATATGCAATATATCCAAATCCACTGAGATATTCTCTTTTTAATATATTCTAGACATGCAAGTGTGTGCACATGTGCACAATGCACACATGAGCACATACACACAAAGACGCATGCACACACATTGAGTCAGACTACTTCTCACTACCCTGATTTGTACCCTGGATTACTGGAATAAACTGCTAACTGAGCTCTCTGCTTCAGCGTTTACCCCTTTAATATATTCTCAACACAGCAGCCACATTATATTAATATATAACACAGCCTTTTAGTGGTTCCTCATCTCACTAAGAATTAAAGTTAAAGACTTTAAAATGGCTTCCAAGACGCCACACAATCTGGTGTCACTCTCTGATTCCACAGCAGCCACATCAGTTCCCAATCTCACAGAATGTTCCTACTTTACAGCTTTTGCACTTGCTACTCCCTCTACGTGGCAGGATCCCCTGTCCCCTATATATCTGGTAGTATACTCCTCCTTCTTCAGGTCTTTGTTACAAGCATGCGTCCGGCTTACAGTGTCCCTTTCTATAAGATGTAACTATCAGAATGTTTTAACAGCCAGGCATGATGGCGCACGCTTGTAATCCTAGCATTTGCGAGGCTGAGACAGGAGGATCCAGGTTCTCGGCCAGCCTCAGCTACCTAGTGAGACCCTCTGCAACTTAGTGAGACCCAGTTTCAAAATAAAGAATAAAAAATAGGGCTGGGGGTATAGCTTGGAGGTAGAATGCCCAAGTTCAATCCCCAGTACCGCAAAAGAAGAAAAAAAGAAAGAAAGAAAGGAAGGAAGGAAGGAAGGAAGGGACACTGTAATTCTTAAAGCAACTGATTCACCTTTAATTTAAAAACAAAGGTTTCCATACTATACAGTATATTTAGAGGTTCTCCTCCCCCCCAGCGGGGGTGATAGTCCACAAAAGTAAACAATGCTAGAGTATCATAATTCAAAAAAAGCAGACAAGTTACAGTGACAAACCTCCAAGCATCAGTAACAAAATATGCTGGTAAGAAATGGACTTGGGTAAAATACCAAACTACTAGGCAAATGTCATAATTGTCTATGTATCTCGTAAACAAGCTTCATGATTAAGAACAGGAAATCTTTCAGCCTATCTTCCCACTAAACATCACCTAATAACAATAATAACTTATAACAGGGTGGAAATAGGGAGACAGGTTTCTCACCCAGTTCTGGTTCTCTGTTTATATATAACCTTGAGTAATCTCCACTTAAAAATGGGGATAACATATACATCCTTTCATGTTTGGAAATTTAAAATCACACATGAAAATGTCTTACTTACACACTATAAGATCCAAAATATTCATTTATAGTGGAGTTGAAAAACAAGGAAAAAAATCACATACAGTCAAAATTTCTATTAACAATTTGCTATAGGAAGATACTATGTTGGAGATAAATGTACAGTTTCTCAGAAAGTCTAACAAGTTATATCTCTGTTATAACACATTATTGCATCTGCAATCAGATAAGAGATGAAGTTGCTGGCATTTAGAGATCATACCAAATAGAAAATAATAGTTTTACATACTATGTATCAATGTGCTGACCAACTAAAGGAATACTAGATTCTTATCTTTCATCTCATACTTACTATAGGGTATGTGTTGATAAAAATTCTCTCAGCTGGAAATGGTAATGCACCCCTGTAATCCCAGTACTTGGGAAGTTGAGACAGGAAGATTGCTGGTTCAAAGACAGCCTCAGTAACGCAGTGAGACTCTCAGCAACCCAGTAAGACTCTGTTTCAAAACAAAAACTATAAAGGGCTGGGGGTGTAGCTCAGAGGCAGAATGCCCCTGGATTAATCCCTAGTAACAGAAAAAACAAATAAAATAAAATTTCTCTCTTCGTGTTTATTTAGCAGAACATATATAATTGAATTCAATAAGGTAAAAGTATTTATAATGCTGTATTACTATTAGCCCAGTAAATCATTTTCTTTAATATTCCTGAAAATAATCACATTAACTTATTAGAAGTTTCTGCAAAATGTGTGTGACATAGTCTACAAATTCACCATGGTCACCACAATATATAATGTCAATGTGAAGTATAATGTTCTTACCTTGTTCTTCACTTCCTTCCTTACAAAGACTAGAGCTCTGGCCCAGACTTAAGCTAATATCATCAGAAGTCTTAGCAGTGTCTGTATCACCTACGAAGTTAAGAAACACATGTGAGAACATTGTACTGAAAGTAAAGGCTTAGTGTGATATAACCGAGAAAGGACATGACAAGTGTGGTAGAGACCTAGCAACTAATGCAGTTTCAGTATATCAAGGGTAATAATAATGGAAGACGCACTGAACTAATAAGAAGTATCATGGAGTATCAGAGCACATAAATTATTCTCATAGAACTACAAATCAAGTAACATGGTAAGCTTCATAATGTAGTTAATAAAACTATTTCTTTTTTAAAAAGTCGTGTGTGTGTGTCTGTGTGTGTGTGTGTGCGCGCCCACGGGCGCGCGCACGCATGTATGTGTCTATCTCACTGGGGATTGAGCCCAGGGGCATTCTACCTCCACCCACAGCCCCATTTTATTTGGAAACAGGGTCTCCCTAAGTTGATGCAAGTCTCACTACTTGCTGAGGCTGTCCTTGAACCTGTAATCTTCCTGTCTCAGCCTCCTGACTACTGAGATTACAAGCGTGCACTACCACACCCAGCTAAAAAAGTCAATTTTTTAAAATGCAAATTATGTTATAACAACCTAAAATAACAGAAATTTCCTTCCCTGGGAAAATCAGTAAATTAAAAAATTACAGGGCAAAAATAATATGTGTATCTTAATTTAAATAGATGTGTAGAGCAAAAGGGAAAAACTCCTTTTTCTAGTATTTCATTTGTGCTCATATTTAAATTTTTCACATCAAATTAATTAATTTTCCATGAAATCATGGAAACCCATCATGGCAAAAATGTTCCTTACAAATCAAAACTGACAGTTCATGCAATATAATACAGTCACTTCTGTGAAATTTGGATGATGAAAGAATAGCACAATCAAAATCAAGCAACCTTTAGTAAGATAAATAACTTTACCTATAAAATAATTTCAAAAATTATTCTTTTATTCATTTGAATGTACAATACTATTATCTTTAATAAACCAAAAAAGAAATGGAAAGTCAGAGACAATGTTCAAGTCGGATCATGTCTACCTTTAATAGTTGCTGCTGTTCCAAGACGAGAGGAACCAGATCCAATCTGAAAACATGACATGAGGTAAATAAAACAAATTAAAATGCTAGCTGTATGTCATTACCAGTATCAAACAAAATTATCATATTATCTAAACATGCTATCAGTCATCTTTATTAATATTAAAAGATATCTATTAGGCGTGCCCTATCAGAGCCACACCACCTGTTTGTTGTGGCACACGCTGTGTTATCTTACAAATGTGCTGAGATCCTGAATTCCTCTACCCTCTCAGAACTAATGGAGTGAGCCCCCCAGACCAGATGCCTCCAAACTCAAGCAATTTGTGTTGTATAGTTATTATAATTTTTTATATTATGCATGACATGTCCATGTTATAAACAAAAGCAAAACCAAGCATAGAGTCTACCTGAAATAAATTTAGACTTCTTAGGGTACGTAAAAGGAAGATTTGGGAGAGCAAAACACGTTAACATATGCTATAGAGAACTAAATAGTTTTATTTTTTACATACTGAGGATTGAATCCAGAAGCATTCTATCTCCAAGATATACCCCTCAGGTCCCTTTTTTAAATTTTTGAAACAGGGTCTCCCTAAGTTGCCAAAGATCTCACTAAATTGAGGTTGGCCCTGACCTGCAATCCACCTGTCTCTGCTTCCTAAGCACTGGAATTACAAGCATGTGTCACTACACCCAGCTGAGAACTACATGAATCTTTCTGTCAAATTGTTACTATAACAATACATAGTTTCCTTAATGCCAGACAAGAATTAAGTACTTCTTTGTAGATGGTTAGAACATCTAAAAAGAATAAAAATCTAAGGTATTCATCCATAAAAATGAGTTTTCAGCACAAACTATAATTAGAAAACTAAATCTCATTGCTGCGCTTTATAACACTTCCCCAAAATTTCACAGCTATTATTTGTTATACTATTATAAAAACCATATAAACAAATATCACAAATTATACAAACAGAGTAAGGAAACCAAATATAACATAACAGTTAACTAAATCGAGTTTTACCAACTCTTCTTAGAACCTGTTTTAAAGAAATTCAAAGTAGAAAAAAGTCACGTCATACAATATAATTAAAAACATTACATAATTATTTATGTATTTTACTAAGTCTTTTCCCTCATTGATTCAACATGAGTTATAACTACAAGAAATATGCTTAGAACATAGGTTAATGCTGCTTCTGAGGGGGAAAAGGGACTTTCTGGATCTGGACGGCCAATGAAGGGGTATGCAAAGATGCAAAACCTCATAGAGCTATATACTCAAGATGTGTACTATACTGTGTAAGTTACATGTCAGTAAAAAAGGTAAATACAAATAAACATACAGATGTAAGTGAAATTGCTAATACTCTTGATACTGTAGTCAATAAAACAGAAGCTTTATAATATTTTTGAGTTGTTTTTCAAGCTTGATTCTCCTAGTGTTTCCTAATTTCTACTTTCACTTAACCATAAAAGGTGACCAGGAAAGGCCAAAAACCATTTTACTGCAAAACAAAGTTTAATTCTTACCACACCTGCTAGACAAGCTGTAGAGCCAAAATGTATTATTTGTCTTCTAGAATTATAAGCACCTAACTTCCTAGATAAGAATTCAAAAAATAAATAAGCAAACAAAAACATCATTTTACGCATACCCTTTTAGGGATTGCATTAAACTGAAAAGCTTCTGTGCAGCAAAGGAAACTATCAAGAACCTCAACAGAGAGCCCACAGAGTGGGAGAAAATTGTTGCCAGCTACTCTTCTGATAGAGAACTAATATCTAGGATATATAGAGAACTCAAGAAACTCACAGCTAAGAAAACAAATAACCCAATTCAAAAATGGGCAAAGGATCTAAATAGATACCTCACAAAAGAAGAAATACAAATAGCCAATAAATGTATGAGGAAATGTTCAACATCATTAGCAATTAGAGAGATGCAAATCAAAACTACCTTGAGATTTCACCTAACTCCAATCAGAATGGCAATCATAAAAAACACGAACAACAATAAATGCTGGCGAGGGTGCAGAGAAGTGGGAACCCTAATACATTGTTGGTGGGGTTGCAAATTAGTGCAACCACTTTGGAAAACAGGATGGAGGATCCTCAGACAAATGGGAATGAACCTACCATATGATCCAGCAATACCACTTCTGGGTATATACCCAAAAGAAAGGAAACCAAACTATCAGACTGATACATGTGTATCTATGTTTATAGCTGCACAATTCACAATTGCCAAGCTATGGAAACAGCCAAGATGTCCATCAATGGATGAATGGATTACAAAACTATGGGATATATACACAATGGAATTTTACTCAGCCATAAAGAAGAACAAAATCATGTTATTTGCAGGGAAATGGATGCAACTGGAAAACATTATGTTAAGTGAGATTAGTCAGTCACAAAGAGTAAAAAAGCATATGTTCTCCCTAATATGCAGATGCTAGGGAGAAGATAGGGCATAAGAGGGACTCCAGATGAAAAAGGAGAAACCCTAGATAAGCAAAGAAGTTGACTTAACTGAAGGTGATGGACAACGGGGGGGGCACCCTAATGCACATGATGTACTTTCACAAATATATCAAAGTCAATCACTAAACTGAACTTGAGAAGGAGGGAGGGCGAAGGAGTGGGGCGGGAATTGGGGAAGGGGTTAAATGAGAAATGTGTGCATATATGCCTTTATCAGCTTGTACCTAACAAAGATGTATGATTACAATGCACCAATTAATAATAAAAAAAAAAAACTTTCATCATTTTTTTCAAGATGGGGGTCTCACCACGTTGCCTTAGCTGGCCTTGAACTCCTGATCCTTGTCTTAACCTCTGTGATTGCAGGCATGCACTACCATGCCCAGCTCACAAAATCCTTTTTGAATATAGCTTTTAGTCATTTGTTCACAACTTCAAAGTGCTCCCCTTCTCCTTCCTCGACAAGCTCCCCACTTTGTTCAGAAGCTGGTGATACATCTTTTGATCTATAAGCAGTGGGCCGGTCCCTCTTGAGGGAGGTACATGGCCTAGTTCTGGTCAATGATACAAGGGAGAGTCTGCTGGAGCTTCAGGAAGGGATCCTCTTATATCTGAGAAGAAAACCAAGGAGAATCTTTCTGCCTACACCATCACCTGCTTTCTAATTCTCCAACAGTGTCATGACTAAAGCTGCTGTGCTCATTCTGCAGCCCTGAGAAAAAGCTTAAGGAACGTTTGAGCTGCCACACAACCACCTCCAGATTGAGGTGGCAAACACAAACTCCTATTTCTCTAAGACACTATTAGCTGAGTATCTAATTACTTTCTGACAAAAGTATTTTTAGTGGATGCTATGAGTGGTTATATTTTTATTCCTCATGCTTTTCTGTATTAAGCTTCACCCAAAATATCAAAGAATCATTGGCTATGTGTGTGTAAAGGAAGAGAGGATGGAGCCGGGTGTGGTAACACACGCTTGTAATCCCAGGACTTGGGAAGCTGAGATCGGAGGATCCGGGTTCACAGCCAGCCTCAGCTACTTAATGAGGCGCTCCGCAACTTAGTGAGACCCCGTCTCAAAAAATGAATAAAAAATAGGGCTGGGGGTGTACCTCGGAGGTAGAATGCCCCTGGGTTCCATCCCCAGTACCGAAAAAAAAAACCAGAGGATGGAGAATATAAACTACAGTTTATCCCAATGCCATGCGTCCCCCAAAGTGTCACTGGAAAACAAAAACTCACTGATATTAATATTCACAACACAGTCAGTAAATAAGCTCATTACAAAGACTATGTACATGGTAACTCCATTTTGCTTAAAAGATTTTTTATTTTGTGTATCATAAATGATTTTAATTTTCTCCTTTTTATTTACCCTTATTTGTTAGATTTTCTAAGACTGAAAAGAAAAAAAATTAAGAAAAAATGGTATCTTCCTATACAGGGGAGTGAGGTTTTTTATTTAAATACTGTGTGTGTGTGTGTGTGTGTGTGTGTGTGTGTGTGTTTTACTAGGGATTGAACCCAGGGCATTCTACCTTCAAGCTACACCCTAGCCCGATTTTATTTCTTATTTGGAAACAGGGTCTTGCTAGGTTGAAATGAGTTTCACGGCTTCTAAGGCTGTCCTTGAACCTGCAATCCTCCCGTCTCAGCCTCCCAAGTATAGGGATTACAGGAGTGTGCCACCCCCAGCTGGTTTGTATAAATTAAAACACTTCAGCTGGGTACAGGTGGCACATGGCTGTAACCTCAGCACTTGAGAGGCTGAGACAGGAGAATGGCACTTAGTTTCAGCAACTTAATGAGACATCATTTCAAAATTTTAAAAAATTTTTTAAAAGGGCTGGAGATGTAGCTTGGTGATAGAATGCCCCTGGGTTCAAGCTCTAGTACCAAGGGGAAAAAAATCTAGCGTTTCTTCCCAGTGGTAAGGAAGGTCCATAAGCATTACGGATGCTAGAAGAAAGGCTACTTCCAACTACAAAGCGTCTCAAACAAGGCTACCTCCCCCATGAAGCCCCGCCTTTCTCTCAAGCTGAAAGTACTTCTCCTCTGAACTCTGAAGTCAAGCCCTTTTCTGTAGCATTCCAATGGCAGTTCTTATTTTGTAAAAGGACTTTGTATTTAATTCTTTGGTAACATATATCAAACTTAATAATTTTAACTAGTTATATCACAGGTCCCAATCTTTTCAAGAGTAAGACCCAGTCCTCACCCCAGACCAAATAAAATATCCTAAATACTATCAGGTACTAAAAATATTTGAAAGAAAGTAAGTGACAAACAGAGAAGGAAGTTACGGAGAGAAAAAGGGAAGAAAGGAAAGACAAAAAAATAGAGAATAGAAGATTGAAGCAAGTTAGAGGTACCAAGAAGAAGAGAATGATCTACAGGGACTAAGATACAGCCACTATGTCCAAGGAGGTCTCTATTCAGTACAAAATATATTTACATAAAAAATTATGATCATGTATAATAAATGGTATAGAATAAAACATGTACAAGAGACAGTATGTCTATAATGGTAACATCTCCACCAAGCTACAAAAAACTTGACTCTATTTCTTCACTTTGGCTTCTCTAAATAATTGTTCTGAACATATCTTTCAACTGTCATATGACAAAAACACTAAAACCCAAGCACAGGCGTCCAATAATGCCCATTTTAACATAAGAGTTGCTATTTTAAGAAAATCCTAATTGGGCATGCTGTATGAAGGGGGACCCCCTTCCCTAAAACGAGTAGGGTAAGTTCCAATAGAAATGATGCCAAGGACAGAGTATCTAAAGGTGGCTGCCCACTGCGGTGCCCTTTCACTTGCCCGATTGCAAAAAGTTTTTAAAGGTATAGCTCTCCAAAATATTACTGAAAAATGTAGAGTAACTCCCTAGGGTAATCTGACATTGCCTACATTTGTCAGTAAAAACAAAGGCCGGGGTTAATTAAGAATAAGAAGATGAAGCCATATTTAAGGATTAAGTTATTTCATTCTATAAAAAGGGACTGAGAAAAGCACACAGCCAAGAGAAAACAGAATCAAGGATAGTAATATTTTTCTTCAAACAAGTATTGTAAAACTTAAAAAAAGTACCAACATAATTAATATGTATAGCATAGCCCTTTTTACAATATTCTTTTTCTTTTTTTTTTTTTAAATAATATCTCCTATTCTTTCAGCTTGTTATAGAAAGAAAGACAAATCAAAGAACCTACTTGTTCTATACTGTATTTAATCACAACTAACAACATTATCAACAATTCACTCACTTGAACTTTAGGTCATGAAAATACAATTCAAAATACAGGCATATCAAAATATATTAAGAAATATATCCCTGTTCGAGATTATGATTCACAAAATATAGTGTTTTTCATAATATTATTCTTAGAGTCAGGAGAATTTGGTCTACTACTTACTCATTAAATGAGAAGCCAAGTCCAATCCTACCTCCAAAGTTTTATTGTCTGTACATATAAATGTAATTAATAATCATTAATAGAAAGTAACTGTGCACACAGCAATATACTTACTACACAGTGGGGAAAAAGAAGGAAATCTACTTTGTAGAGGTTTATAAATTGCCATATATCATCATACACCAAAAACTAAGTGCTGTAATAAGTAAATGTTCCATTTACAAGAAGAGCCAGCACCCCCAAGGTCTCTGAAAATCTTGAGGAATGGGGAGTGGTGACAGGAAGAGTTAAGAGTTAGGCCAGAAAATAAGAACCAAAGTCTCTCCCTAGGACAGAAAGAAAGAGGGAGGAAAAACAGTTTTAGTCCTCAAGCTGGTGCTGTGACTAGAATAGTGGAATTAAAACAGGGCAATGAGGTCTAGCTTAGACCCTGAGAAAAATCAGCTGCTTTTCTACACAATGAAAGGACCAACACAACCACCGCTAAACCCTACAAATACAAAAAGTTCTATTATGAGAGTTTTCTTCCAAAATTGAGTTTATGCAGTCTAGTGAGGCCATCTGCTGAGCAGACAAGCAGGAGTGGCGGGAGGTGTCAGGAGGAGTGAGAGCACTGCAGCAGAGCCAAGGGGAGACAGGATGAGAGGGCGGCAAGTCAGGCTGAGGAGACACTCGCAAAGCTACCATTCCAATAAAAGCTATGCAGTAGACAGACACAACAACTGGCACAAGTAGATTAGTACTCTTTTTTATTTTTCTTTTTTCTCTTTTATTTTTTACAGTACTAGGGATTGAACCCAGGGATATCCTACCTCTGAGATATACCCCAGCCCTATTTTATTCTTTATTTTGAAACAGGGTGTCACTAAGTTGCTGAGAGCCTCAGTAAGTTGCTAAGGCGGGCTGTGAACCTGCAATCCTCCTGTCTTAGCCTCCCAAGTACTACAAGCATGTGCCGCCACACCTGGCTGCAGATTAGTATTCTACTTCTGGCTCTAGTCTTAACATTCAAATACTGAGATAAGGGGTAAGTTATTTAACTGTTTTAGATAAAGTAACCACAAATGAAAGGAATATAAGATGGAGGAAGCTAGAAGCTAAATTTCCTAAGACACTTACCACAATTGTATTGATCAAAACTGTATGAAGACAGTAAGCATGTGATATGTGCTCCGCAAATATGTACTTACTAATGTGAAAACTCAGTTAAAAATAAGAGTATTATTAAAAATACTACTAAAAACAATTAAAAAAACAGAAAAATAAGCATCAACTGATTATCACAGACTAAGAATAACAGACTACCACCAAGAGGAGGGGGAAAAGGCAAAACAAAACTGCACAGGATTCCTACCTGGTTGCTTGGATCTAGACCAGCATAAGAATTTCTTGAACTGCAACCAACTGGAGGTGTGGCCTCCCGAATGAACTCAGACATCTCAATCCCTCCACCAGGATCACTGTGCAGGAAAAATTGGAAAAAGAGTAAGACTGTCATTATTCTGACACAGATTATTTTCTTTTCATTTCTTTATTATTTTTGTTATATCTTTTTCTGTAAAACTAAGAGGTTCTGATTTTTTAGAAGACAAAAAAATTAATGACCATCCTTCATTGGTAAGTCTGAAAATTGGAACCATTAATCCACATCACTGTTTGAAAATATTTAAAACTCTCTTATCCCAAACTATCTACACCCAATCCAACATTAGAAACTGGCAATAATTACAATTATAGCATACTAAATATTTTATATGTGCCATAAAACCATTCTTGCAAAGAAATGATTGCCTTTTTTTCTCAAGAGGAAAGAAAAGTTGGTCCAATTGGAGACAGGGAAAGTAGTCAGGTATCACATTAACTGATGTCTCCAAGAGATAAGTCTGACTAAGCTGCATGCCACAGTGATGAACCCACAAGAGATTAGTCATCCCAGTTATTTGTATCTGTACTTTTTAACTTAACTGGGAAACTAACTGTTTTACAGAACTGGAAACCTAAGATTTTAGATTTATGTATGTTGAGCTAGAAGGCCCAAGTTAAAAAATAAAATAATGATATGCAATGCCAAGTATTAGAAAGTCAAAGGGAGAAAAGTACTAGGATCAAAGAGTTGGGGCAGCCCATAAAGCGTAGAGATAATTAGAAAAAGATCATACCAAACTTCAAAAATCTTGGAAATACTAGTTTTTCAAGAACGTAACTCCTAAGAACAACTTATAATCCTTTTTTTACGAAAAGTTATTTGGGGTTTTTTTGTTTTGCTTTTTGGTGCTGGGGATTAAATCCAGGGGCATCCTACCTCCGAGATACACTACCAGCCCTTTTTATTTTTTATTTTGAAACAAGGTCTTGGTAAGTTGCTGAGTCTTGCTAAGTTCCTGAGGCTACCTTAAACATGCAATCCTCCTGTCTCAGCCTCCCAAGTACTGGGCTTATAAATGTGCACCATGCCAAACTTACCCAAATATTTTTACTCATTCTATTTTGTATAAATAGTTAAGTACTCAAAGAATTTTTAAGCTATTATTATCAGGATAAAATTTCTAGGATATAGGGTGGACATTATAGTGGATAAAACTCTCTTGCCATCTAGTTAACAAAGAGCAACCAAAATTCTCCTGGTGAACCAACCACATCCTTCCAAACTCTTATAGGGCTTTGAGTAATGTTGATTCCATCCCCTCAGGTCTCGGGTAGGCTCAATTGGCCAAAGTCAGTCAGCATATCCCAGTCTTCTGATCACTGAGATTAGTTCTAGCATAAGCATATAACCTACTGCTGAGAGAGGAAATTTCTCTAAGACTTAAAGACTGGAGCTGCTGCAGCCATCTTACAAGCATGAGGTAGAACCTGTATAAGAAGCTAACTAACAGAGCAGAGTCTGGATAAAAGAAGGGAAGCAGTGAACATGATTGAAACCGCATCCTGTCATATATGGATGCAGAGATGAAGACATCCCTTACATGCAGACTTTAGTAACATGAGCCATAAATTCCCTTAAGCCTATTTGGGTGGGGTATTCTGGGGCAATCAAAAGATATAAACAAAAGACAATGTGCTCATATCTTTCATTTAAGTATTTATCACTATAGCAATTTGAATTACAGTCTTAATTCTGGGCCTTTGACTATGGTTAGCTAACTAACATCCAATAAGTAAAATTAGCTTTCCAACTTGCTATTTATAAAAATAAAACATTTTAGAATTTGGTTACAAATTTAATGGCCAATTTAGTCCACAAATGCCCATGTGTAAGAAGAGTGGAATATGCTCAAGTTTCTTAGCTGCTCGATGCTATCTCATGTCAACTATATAGGAACACACTAAGAAATTGTTATGAATTGGACAAATCTTAAGGGTGTACATCACCCTTAGGATGGTAACTATCACCACACTGAGTTAGTACTTAGAAATTGCCAAAAATGTTACTGCTATCTCTATAGAATGCTTCCTCTAAGTCAGACCCACATAAACCAAAATATAAAGGACAAAGTGAAGATTAAGAAATAAAATATTCAACATCACAGAAAAGACATATATCTACCAGCTTTTATTGATATATAATTCACAAACCATGTAATTCATCCATTTAAATTGCATAATTCAGAGGTTTTTAGTATATTCATAAAGTTAAAAAACATCACTACAGTCAGTTTTAGAATATTTTAGAGTTCTATCAACCCAGAACAACTCTTTCAGCTATTATTCCTCTCCTCTTTCCATCCTCCCCAGTAGAAGGCAACTATTGATCTACTTTCTGTCTCTTTATACTTGCCCATTCAGGCCATTTCCTATCAATGGAATTATATAGTATATAATCTTTTGTGACTGATTGACTGGGTTCCTTCCCTTAGCATCTGTTTTCAAGGTTCATCCATGTGGTAGCATTCATTAGCACTTTGTTCACCTTTTTTTTTTTTTTTGATACTGGGGATTGAACCCAGGGGCATTCTACCTCCGAGCTACACCCCCAGTCCTATTTTTATTCTTTATTTTGAAACAGGGTCTCACTAAGTTGCAGAGAGCCTTGCTAAGTAGCTGAGGCTGGCCACACAAACCTGGATCCTCCGGTCTCAGCCTCCCACTTTGTTCACATTTTATGGTCGAATAACATTCCACTGTATGGATAGACCACACTTTGTTTATCCAGTTATAGACAAGACAGTCTTGCCACTTTTCTACATTACTTCTACAGTAAATCCACGATTACAATGTAAATGAAATGATATGTAATAAAAGCAAATGTTTACTAAGAACTTATTATATCTGTCATAGAAGAATGTGCTTTATTTGTACTTTTTATAAAAATCTTTCCTAAAATTTGTAATACAGGTGCTACTATCCTCCTTTTACAAGAAGCTAAGTCTTACCTAAGGTCTCAGAGGGGTTAACAACTTAAACCAGGTCATTGGTTATATGGAGTTTAAGTGGGAGGGAAAGGCACAAATAATACTCAGTACTGGTGCAACAGGTAACACACCTGTAACTTTTCTCTCTCTCTTTTTCTGCACACATGAATACTCAAAACCATGACAATGTTTAAATAACAGGTCTGTAAAATTCTTTAGAGTTTTACATATTCTAAGAAACCACACTGGCTTTCAACAAATAGCACTGCAAGTTTTCTATTTCCTAACTGAAAAGTAAACACCATTATCTCCACTGACACTTTGGACCACATACTACGTGATTGTGGAGGGCTATCCTGTGCATTACAGAATGACTAGAAGCATCCCTGGACTCTATTCCCTAGATGCCAGCAGCATTCCTCCAGCTGACAACTGAAAATGTCTCCTGAAGGGTAAAAATCACCCTCATGTGAGAAACGATCTAGAACTAATACTAGTCAATGGTCAATATTGAGTGGAACTAAAGGGGGTATTAAAAGAACAAAAATAAGCCAGGTGTGGTGGCGCACACTTGTAATCCCAGCATTTGGGAGGCTGAGATCGGAGGATCCAGGTTCGCCACCAGCTACCTAGTGAGACACTCTGCAGCGTAGTGAGACCCTGTTTCCAAATAAAGAATAAAAACAGGGCTGGGGGTATAGCTCAGAGGTAGAATGCCCCTGAGTTCAATCCCCAATACTGCAAAAAAAAAGAACAAAAATAATTAAGGTAAAACTTCTGTTCATCAAAAATGAACAAAAATAAAGGACAGCTCTTTTTTTTTTTGCTTTTTTTTCTTGGTACTAGAGATTGTTCTATCCTCTGAACTATACCTCTCAACCCTTTTTAAAAAAAAAAAAAGATTTTTTTTTTTAAATTTTGAAACAGGGTCTCACTTGGTTGCTGAGGGTCTCACTAAGTTGCTGAGGCTGGCCTTGAGATCCTCCTGTTTCGGCCTCCCAAGTATTGGAATTATAGGTATACACCAATGTGTCTGGCTGAAGGGTGTATCTTTTATTTAAAAAAAATCCTCCAGCAAAATTTCTATACTCCACTCTTCTTGACAAATTCAGAAGAACTTTGAGCCAAATTAGAGATATTCTAAATATAGTTGAACATATAAAATGGCTGAGTAAGAGTTTTTATTAGTAAGACTTGCAGGTTTTTAGCAATGGAGATTTCAACACATACCTGGAAAGTATAGTAGTTTACAATTCTCACAGAAGCAAAGTGGTCTACTGCAGTAAGCAATACACCAAATTCAGGGAATCTCTACCTTTTTGCCTTAATTTTCCCATCTGTTAAAAAAAAAAAACAACAACAAAACCAGGTACAGGGAAAGGCAGAAAAGCAGAAGGGATCTAATCTGAATTATAGAGGAGTCTTTACAAACTAACTTCTTTGTTGATTATTAGTATCAGACTAACTGCTCATTCTTACGTTTTGATCTGAAGTGTCACAGTACCATGACAGTACTAAATTTACAAATCTACTGTAGATTATAATGATGCTCATAAAATTATGAAAAGATAACAACTCCATAAACAGAATAAATCTCCCTCAGAGAACTTAGCCTAAAATTCAGCTTCATATAGTTCAAATGGATCTTTAGTTTACCATATTACAAGAATTACTGCCATGAGAAAATATGGTCTGTCTCCAAATTATTTGTATTCAAGTCCTTAAATTTAATGTGCTAACTTCCTCTTCTGAAGCATTAAAAATGTAATACAAACATTAAGGACTGACTCTCTCTAAGATAAAGATGTAAGCATTTCTGAACTGCTATACCACATAAGAGAAGCCAATAACAACCACAGGCTCTCATGGTCCTACTACATTCATTTGTTCATGCAACAGACTCACAGCTGTAGTGTACCAACCACTGTGACAGGCTCTAGATATAAACGTATATATTTTCCTGTTCATTTATTTTCCTCAGAACAGAATGAGAGATTCACAAGTGGGAGGGCAAGGAAAAGATGTAAAAACCAAAAACCTGACACAAAGATCTTACCATAATAGCGAAGCTTAAAAACATCCTTGTAAAGAGTAGAAAAATCAGAATGTTATAGTGATACATGCATATCCATGTTTATAGTGGCACAATTCACAATAGCCAAATCATGGAACCAACCTAGGGGTCCATCAAGAGATGAATGGATTACAAAATTATGGGACATAAGCTCAATGGACTTCTATTCAGCAATAAAGAACAAAATTATGTCATTTGTAGGAAAATGGATGGACCTGGAGAACATTATGTTAAGTGAGAATAGCCAGTCACAGAAAGTGAAAAGTCATATGTTTTCTCTCATCTGTGGAAGCTAGTGGGTGATCAGGATACAAGAGGGATTTAGATAATGAAGGAGAAACCCCGGTGGAGCAATGGAGAGGCCCCGGGAGGGGGCTAGAATTAATGAAGGAAACACTTCCCCTGATGTTACGTACATACGTGAAATTACCAGTGCCAACTAGTCAAGTGTCAAGTAGGGAGAAGGGGCGGGAGTGGGGAGGGCGCTAGCGGGAAGCACACCAAGTGCTGTGTCCATGTTTATACCTATCACTCTGAACAACATTGCAATGTGAGATCACAATGCATGACGAAAAGTATATTTTTAAAAAGAATAGGAAAAAAGATAAAGATATACACACCAATACTATTTCAATTTAATCAGATGCTAGAAGTTGCAGACAACCAAAACCCTGAAAAAGGGTAAGACTAGAAAGGAAGGCATAAAACTGTCATCATTTATTAAAAAATCAAGAAATAGCCGGGCGTGGTGGCGCACGCTTGTAATCCCAGCATTTGGGAGGCTGAGACCAGAGGATCCGGGTTCGCGGCCAGCCTCAGCTACCTAGTGAGGCACTCCGCAACTTAGTGAGACTCGGTTTCAAAATAAAGAATAAAAAATAGGGCTGGGGGTATAGCTCGGAGGTAGAACGCCCCTGAGTTCAATCCCCAGTACTG